>VDFB02084956.1:0-17622 GCA_007258455.2 Sequoia sempervirens | reverse complement strand
TTTATTACCCTGAGTGTAGATCTCTTTTGGAAAAGCCTTGCTTGAATTTTCTTCATTGTTACCATATGCATTTTCTTTGGTTCTTAGTCTTTTTATATAAACCACCTCTTCTTTAGGTTCTTTTTCCATGTTAAAATATTTCTTGTTTTTTCATTTTCCTTCATATATTGTCTTATTTTGTCCATATCCAGTTGTTGTACATTCCTTTTTCCCCCCTTAATAATGGAGGTGTGATGCTTAATTATGACCTCATTTGAGTGGTCAATCTTATTACCTTTGTCATTATCTCTAGACAATGGGTCTGAAGCATGAGTTTCCAATTCTTTTGTTTAGTTATCTAGCTACTTTTGAATATTACTTGTGAAATACTAGCAGGCAATATTGTTTCCCCTTTGGGTTGGACCAGAGATTCTGACCCTTGAACAAGATCTTGGATTTCTTGTACATTGTCCATACAATCAGTTTCTATATTTAAATAGTCATTTAAGCATTCCATATTCATGCTTCCATTCACGGTTTTCGTACTCATCCTTCTACTTAGGGTTTCTAAATCTTTATTTCTAGTTAGGGCATCCATAATTGCACTACCATCTATTGTATCCATATTCTTATTACTACTTAGGGTTTTTGAATTCATATTCTCATTTAGGGCTTCAAAATTCACATTATTTTCTAGGGTTTCCATATATTTTTTCACATTTAGGGATCCACCAAACCTATTAATTCTGACTTCCATAGTGTCATTGTCACCTAGCATTTGTGCATTGGAATTCCTTCCTTAGGGTGGGATGCTTCCCTTATGACCAACCAAAGGCTTAGAAAATAATTTTTTCTTGGTTATCATAGGGAAGTTCCTCCTCAAATTCCCCTCTTCCTACAAAGATAAAACATGTTTAAACCCCCTAGCATCTCTATGGCACATTTAACATTGTCATTGCCAAGTTTTAACAATAGCCAATCCGGAGTGTCCACTCCGAGGATCAAGGATACAAGAGCCCTAGCATGCACATGTGGAAGGGAGGATTTTGCATCATCTATTCTGATAACCCTTCTATATGGTTCAATCAAGAGAGAAATAAATTTTCATACTCAGGGGGTACATTTTTAATAACCATCCACCTAGGGTTCAAAAGAGCTAGGATTTCATCATTTAGGGCCTCTGGCGACCAAGCTAGATCCCGAAAAACATTTTTCCCAATGCTCCAAAACTATTTTTAATTAAAAATTCTTGCATTTCATGGTTTTTAAGAAAATAAAAAATAAGCTTTTCTGAATTATTCTACAATAAGAGAAATGAATCCCTAATTTCTTACCCCAAACACTAACAAGCCATTCATCCATATACTTCCTAGCTGTTACCTTATTAAGGTCCACAGCTACCAAAAAAAAATTGCCACATTTTTTTATCTATTATCTTCTTCACAAATTTCCTTGTTTAATTCATGGTTTGGAACTAAGATATCCAATTTAGAGGAAGTGGGGGGATACTTACCTCGCTCTCTACTTCCCCCATATTCTCCATCCTCACAAGCTTGCATAATGAACTTGGCACCAAGAAGCAAGGACACTTCCTCACCAGCCACTATGTCTCTGAAATATTTTGTCTGTGTACTACCATCATATTATGGGTTCAACTCTTTAGCCGAACAATTGGGGGGCTCCGTATTACCCTCCATGATTAGTCAAACACCCCACAAGCGAAATCCCATGAGCAAGGGTAGAGGAAATCCCACCCTCTGCACCAATGAAAACCCCAAATATAATGCAAGATGAAATGAAAATCAAGTCATAGAGTGGCTCGTACCATGAAATGGATGCCAATGTGGAGGGTCGATCCTCCCTCACAACCATGTGTGAAACCCTAACATGGGTTACGCCATCCGCTTCCCCCACTTGTAGAGTATTTTTTCCCTTTCAATTTTCAATATTTTCCCAAAGATTCCTTTTGGAACCATTGGATACCATTGATCTTTTGATACATGAGAAGAATCTTGACCATTTGGTAAGGTTTCATTTTCTATATGTGGTATTGTTGAACCCTCATATTCTTCTTGGGTATACTTTTATCTAAGATAAATGGGTGTTAAACGCATCTTGTGGGGATTTTTTGTGAGCAAATTGAATTATGGAACTTTTGTGATATTATAGGTATTTTTCATTTGTAAAAGATTAAAGATATATAAGACAATGACAAAGAATACTTATGACGAGTTAGTATTTCTTGATACAAATATAAGCTTAATGAATCTACTTGACAATATGTTTGAGGGGGCCTTTGCTATGATTATCCATGATCACTAATCTCCTAGGGATTGTCTTTAATAACAAGATCTTAGGTGCTCATTTTGTGTTGTTTTGGTACACAAGATGACATTCAACAATCAAATTTTAGAATTATTAGCTTTGGTAGTAGAAACTTGAAAATCTAGGATGGGATGAAACTTTTCATGTGAATTTTTTTACATGAAAAAGCCATGTTTGTAGTCTAATATGAAAGGGAGAAAACCTTAAAAATCTAGACTAATCCACTTGTATGCCTAGGATATTGGCATTAAGAGTGGTAAAAGTAGGGATATGGTCATCTTATATGTAGAACATGTAAAATTAAGTAGTAGGCAACTGAATTTATAAGAAGACCAAAAGTGAGTGTAAGAGAGTAAACTTTTACTCTCTACATTTCCCTCCCCTACTTTTAAGTGTACATGATCTATATAAATCACGCATATTGAAGAAAAGAAGAGTAATAGAATTATGAAAGCATTTACAATGATATGTAGTATGATGCTATTTTTTGTTTTATTTATGTTTTTAGTAACATTACATCTTCAAACTTGCATATAATGATAAATCATCAATGGCACCTATAGAAATTATTATTAGTATAAAATCACAATCTTCATTGTTTGCATTTTAATAAGCATGGATTTAATCAAGTAAAGAAGTTAAAGTGGTGCAAAGTCTAATTTTAGAAAAAAAAAGTGTCATGGATGTAATTGTGTTAGCTCCTATGCAATAATGTTTAATCCAAAAAAAGGAAAACATGTAATGTTATATATTGTTGTTAAGGATTTGGAACTAGTGTGGCCCTTTCAATGTAGACAAGTATGAACCAAAATATAGATTATGATGCATAGGGTTTCTAAGGAGTGAATTGAATTTCTCCCCCAATCTAAGAAAATATCTAGTTATTTTTAGAACTCCCTTATAGAGCTCCAATTGAATATCAACGCTGGCGACTTCAACGATGTGCACCAGTTTTGGTTTACTGGGCGGCCAGCACGATGACCGATGACGAGTTACTGAACCAGATCTTCATTTCCGGTACGAGGTGATACGTCAACCGTGCCGATATTTAATTGGAATATTTATCGTTACGCCCACCTGGCGCCGCGAGGAACTGTTTCTCTCGGCATAAAAGCGATAACCGAAGAAATTGAAGAATATCAGTCAGTCCGCCCGCAAAACGTCATCGGCGATTCGCTGGTTCCGGTTGCACTGGCGAGCCAGCACCATCCAGGTGCTTTTGGTGATTATCCCAGCGCAACGGTCTCGCTGCCCAGCACCTTTGCGACGTCCATCTATCCTTCTCGAAACCAACGATGGTCCTTTACCACCGGCTTTTCCAACCAGATGTATCCCAAACCAATAAGTATCAAAACCGTTATCATCCCAAATGACCAATGCATAACCAACTGCCCATTTACATTGTACTTCTCATCACACTGTCCGCCAACAATTATATTGCATAATTACAACAAATAAATCATTTTAAAATGAAAATAAACAAATCACATTAAAGTAAATGAACCCTCAATATCTATTCATTTGCATTTGAAATTACATATTTCAATATAACTAAGATATCAAGATGTTAATTTCCAATCAATGGATAAGTTGACTCGACATGACTAAGACAGAGATGACTCTAATTGAATAGAAGTAGATTCTAAATATCATTCATCAATGATTGATAAGGAACTTGTGACACTTATGTACATAAATTCAAAATTAGAAAATGTCATTATTAACTACCTAGGTGAGAATATTTAAATATTTCTAATATCCTAAATAAATTTATTAATAAGATGTAATATTACACCAACACTCCTATAAATATATATTAAGAGCAATATGAAACTAAAAATAAATTCATTATTTCCTCTCTATTTACAAGAATAGAGTAAAATAATGAACTCCTAGTAAAGAAGGATGCAATAGGCATGATGATGAGTGGTGCATGTTTATAACCATGTGTTGAAGTTATTTCTACTTGTGCTTGCACCTTGAAAGATTCATGCCCACATTGAATCTCATTTTAATTAGTAATAACTAAATGAACAAATAGACTCCTACTCATTATAATATATAGTTTAACTACTTGTCTTTCATTTTGAATATGGTATCATTGCATTTACAACTTTTTAATGGAATTAGAGTGTATCTGAATCAATAAATTTCTTGGAATTGATAATAGTCTTGTTAAATATTCAAAGTATGTCAAATTGCTTTTTCCCCTTGTTGACTACATACATATTAAAGTGTCAAACTTCTTTATATAGATACTTTTCCTCCATACATTTTGGTTAGGGTTTGTTGAATTTTATTTTGGTAATTGGAAGGATTAAATAATAATATGCATGAAATCTAGCACCTCTTTCAATCAAATTGTAATTAATTTTTCCTTTTATTTCATTTGGGTGCATTGCATACCATAAACATGTTTCAAAGTAAATCCATTTGTTTTACTTCCACTCTGTAGGCCTTAGTATGGCTTCAACACTCCATTTAGTACTTTATGTATTAGTCAATTCAAATAGCATAACCAACCATTAATATAAATATTCTTTATCCTTGAGTGTGCTAGAGTATCACTTACATAAGCTACTATATTATTAACTTATTTATGCATCATATAAATTTCCACTTGACATATATTCAAATTGTAATGAGCATTCACTAGTTATTGAGAAAGATTCAATAAATTCCCTATCCATAATAGCAATCTATTCAAGGTGTTTTTGACCTCCATTGGAAGAAAGGTCGTCCTCCAACTTACACTTCATCAAAGGATATAAAATCCCCATAGAGGAAGCAAAAGGTGAGGAGGAAGAGGACAAGGTTGCAATGAACACCATCATGGTGTTTGACATGTCCACGGGCCAAGAAAAGGGAGGGATGTTCGGAAGGGACATCAAAAGAGGGGGCTCCACTAAGGGGGTGATGAACACCTACACTCTTTTGGGGTGAGGGTCACCAACATTCACAAGAGGAGCCAAAAGCAAAACTAAGGTGCCGAGAACTAAAGCGAAAGGAATAGAAGAGGGAGGCACAATAGGAGATGTTGAAAAAAGAGCTGCAAGCTCCTCTTCTACCTTCTATGAGGTAGCTTGCTCAACTGCCAGAGCTTTCCTTCAACCCTTATACTCACACACAAGACAATTTTGTTAGCTTTGAAAACTAGAACTTGATTCTTGAGAAGGAACAAGAGGCTCCTATTCCACCATAGGCGTGTCCTCCACAACTGTTTCTAGTGGAAGGGCAACCTCTTGGACAGGAGTAGGAGTAGGAAGCACAAGAGTGAAAGCTGCAACAAGTAGAGAAGCAGAATCAGGTGCCTCGGCAGTGGGCATCTTACCATTCACCGCTCAAGGGGCAAGAGTAGTAGGAGGCTGCAGAGGCCAAGACATAGGGGCAACTCCATGAGGTCCCTTCCCCTTACCATAGAAAATAGGCCTCGACACCGTGGATAAGAGGGGGAGCTCAAATACTTGATACTTGGCCTTCCACCACGTGAGCACCATCGGACTCCCCATGCGAGGCATGGGAGAAGAGGCTGAAGGTGCCATAGCAAGATGAGAGGTAGAAGCATATGAGATAGTAGAAGAAGAGGAAGGTTCTTGGGCACGAGCAAACTTCCCCCTCCCCCTTTGAGAGGAGGAGGAGGTAGCCTGCTACTACGCGATCATAGAACCTTTGATTGAAATGGTGTAAGGGGAGATAGGGTAGGTCACCTTCGGTGTTATTCCCCCATTCTTATATTTGACATAGGTGCGATAGAATAAGTCCATCCTCAGAGGAAGCAGACCGACCAAGGCAGGCCAAAAGTGATCTATTGAGTAGCCCCCACGTGACTCCAAAGGTTTATATCTAGTGTTGTGCACAACATGCATAGATCCCTCATGAGAAAACTTCAAATACATGAATTACTGAAGTGACTATGTTCATGGAAAATAGCCACGAGATGCCTAGTTTCACTCTAAACAAGTCCAACTCTAGGATGACATCAAAAGCTTGATTATTTATAGTCCTGGGTCCTACTAGGACTGAGAGATTGATGGAACCAATTGGAGGGACTAAGATTTTTTTTTGTGTATGTATTGTGCTCTTTGATTCATAATACCCATCCTTATACAAGAAATTTATTAGCAGAGTCTCCTCTATTATAACATTCACACGACACTTGGGATCAACTATAACACTAGTCACGATGTTCCCATTGATGTGAGTAGGAATGTATAAAGAAGAGGGCTCTCTAATCATGTTCATAGGTAGGTCCTATGATGTAAGATTTATAGCGGGTGATCCATTTGTAGGTTATGCAGGAGGAATGGGGAGATACATAAAAGAGGCCATGTTTATGTACTTTAAAAGGACTTCCTCAGCATACCCCAAAGGTTTAGCAATTAGATGGTGACCTATCTATATTTCGCCTCACAATGTCTAGGGCTCCTTCTGACTATGTTTCTAGGGGTCATAGGTTGGGTTGTAAGGCCATGCGCCCTGCAACACACAAACCTACAACACACCTAGAATGCAAGAAAAGGTTCCTTCAACACTACAAAATGGAACCAAAATAGTTCATGTTAGGTTCATCAAAATGTAGATGAGAGGGGTTGGGTGCTCTGAGACCCTAGGTCATGGGAGGGTCCTAAGAAACAAGCTACCTTGATCTACCTCAAGCTTGTTAAGTGATCTGGAAAGGTTAAGTGGATGAGGTTGAAAAGGAAGATAAATATGGTTGCTATTGTCCTTCTAACCCGAATGTTTCAGGGGGCCAAATGAGGTGATTCCTAGATCTTGATCTATGACTTAGAAATCTCACTACCTGAGGATGAAAGTCTAGGACACAGACTCCAACATGACATGCGAGATTCTCAGTGGGGTGTTAGAATTCGTATGAATAGAGAGTGTGGGGAACAAATAAAAACATCAGGAGACAAGATAATAGGTTGATTCATAGATTTTTTGTTATAACAAAATGTAAAGAAAGTATGAAAACATAATACAAGAAGAAGAATAGTTTAACTGGTCTATCTTTGAATTGATGAAGAAGGATAAGAAAGTGATACCAAACTTCATGCAACTTGATTCTTTGAATAGCTCCAATTGAGAAGTACCTACACACAGAAGAATAGAAAATTATTGGGGTTTTTTTTAGAGGATTTCCTCAGTCGTTCCCTCACTTTGGTGTTTCCACCTTCATAAATAGCTAAATAGCAATGAGTGTATAGAAATATGTTAAAGAGAGTATAGAAATGGAGATACCAAGCAATGCACAAACAACAATATGCTACAATACAAATATGATAATGCAAAAGTGAATGAAGATGGTGGATGTCACCTTCTCAACCATGTTCTCTCAAGGAAAATGGAGGAAGGAGTGAGCTTGCAAGCTTCCCAAATCCAACGATGTCGTAACAATGAAGAGAGGGAGCCAAGAATGTAGTAGCTTGCAGCTTCAAGGGTGGTGGTGATGCTTGAAAGTGATTGTTTTAAGCTAATGAGTTGATAAGAGAGTCAAGAAGTGTGAAGAAGTTGAATGGAATGAAGAGTTAGAAAATTTGACGAAAAGGGGAGGCAAAAATCCCATTTGAAGTCAATCAAGGGAACATGGGGAATTTCACTTCACGTCCAATGGAGGAGTGTAACACCTCTACAAATTCTAGATGCAGGAATCATGTTAGGACATAAGCATGTCATGTGGATGTTTGCACGTTGTGCTAGTATCCTAGGTATAAATTCCTCCACCAACACATGAGATGCCAAGTGGATAGGGAAAGGTGGCAAGTGTAGGGATTCCATCATCGAATTTAATTCTCTAAGGTAGGGGGTAATGTAAAAGTGAAATTTTCCTACAGGTGCAAATTCACACCATTACACCATTATATAAGGTCTGTGAGGAGTTTTATTCCTCTAGGACTAAAAATAGACTCATAAATTAGTTGTCCACTCTTCCTCAAAGATAGGAAGAGGACTTATTCCAATAATAGAAAATAATAACTATGAAGTAGGAATGGAGAACTAATTTAGAACTCTATGCCTAATGATTAACTATAATGACAGAGACGTGTTCCTAGGAACAATCATTCCATAAACTAATCTCATGTAGAATCAATCTCCTTCTCCTCATAGTGGTCTTATTTAGTGAGAAAAAGTATAACATGGTGATTGTTGGCAAAGGAGAGGTAAAATTGTGTTTCAGTGATGGTAGTATTAATACCCTTAATGATGTTTTACATATTCTAGGACTTGCAAGGAATCTACTTTCGGTCTCTAAGTTTAATGATTCTAGAATGCATGTGACATTTGACAAAGGTGGTTGCAGATTGGTGAAAGGGAATATGGTGGTTGCTAAAGGATCTCGGATTGGGACTTTGTTTAAGTTGAATACCTCCAATGTAAATATTTTATCAAATGTAACTGAAGCTGAAAATACATGTATGCTATGGCACCATAGATTGGGCCATATAGGTGAAAAAGGTCTTAGGACCATTTTTAATAAACATTTGGTATCAGAGCTGAGGTTGGTAGAGTATTGGGATGCCTTTCTCTTAAAAGATTGGAGGTTTTTTGGCTTAGTGGGAGCTTTTATTATTTTTGTTATTTGCTGATTTTGGAATTAAGTTTTGTTACAATGAATTCAAGGTTAGATATTGAAAGGTTCAATGGTTCTAACTATGAAATGTGGAAATTAAAAATGGAAGATCTTCTTGAAGAAAGAGATCAGTGGTTAGCGGTTAATAATAAGACAAAGACACCTACAACTATGTCAGATGAAGATTGGGCTAAGTTAGATAAAAAGTCAAGAGGAACAATTAGATTGTGTCTTGTTGATGTTGTTCTTTTAAATGTTTCAGTGGAAACCAGTGCATATAAATTATGGAAAAGAATAGAGGATATTTATCAAACTAAGAGTCTCACCAATAAGTTGTATCTGAAAAGGCAATTATATTCATTGAAAATGAAAGATGGTGAATCCGTTGCACAAAATTTGAATGCTTTCAATTTAATTCTCAGATAGTTAGCATTTGTAGATGTAAAGCTAGAGGATGAGGATAAGTGCATTTTATTACTTTGTTCTTTACCAGATTCTTGGGAAAATCTACTTGTTGCAATTAGTGGAAATGGTGCAGATCCAAAGATGGACAACATTATTCCTACTCTCCTATCAGAGGAGATGAGGAGGAAGTATAAGGAGGAAATCCAAGATGCCTTGTTTGTAAAAGGTAGGCCTAAGAAAAAAGAGCCTAAGGGGAACAAGGAAGGGAAGGGTAAGTCAGAAGGACGGAGTAAGGTAAAGTGTTGGAACTGTGAGAAACCAGGACATGTGAAGAAGGATTGTAAGAACAAGAAAGAGAGTTTTGATTCTTCTACACAGGAGTCCTCGAATAATAGTAATGATGCATTGGTTATTTCAGCTAATATTGTTTGTGATAACTCTTTGCTTCATGTTTTAGAGTAATCTTCATGGAGAGGATGATAGTCACGATGCCATGTGTACTTGGTACCATAGTTCAGTGGGAGTTGTTGGAAGTGACTTGGATGCATCATTGGTAAGGTTATCTTCATGTGATTGGGGATATGGTTTGTTCTTGGTTTAGAGTGGTTGCTATTATGTCATGGTTTAACTCCTGATTCTAGATTAGAGTTTTGGAATATTACATGGTTCTCTTGAGACTAGGATGTATAAGTATGTTATGATGCATGTGATCTCCTAAGAGGAAATGGTTAGATCATGGATGTCATGTTTATGTTCAAGGTTGGAGCTTTGACATTGATCTTGTGTGTTTCTCTTAAGTATTGGGTACATTAATACCCTTAATGATGTTTTACATATTCCAGGACTTGCAAAGAAGAAATCTCCTCTATCATATGCAGTATACTTAGAGAACCACTCCTTTCTAGGAGTCATATGATAGGAGCAACCTGAATCAAGAAGCCAAGAGAAACAAGGAAGGGAAGGGTAAGTTAGAAGGATGGAGTAAGGTAAAGTGTTGGAACTGTGGGAAACCAGGACATGTGAAGAAGGATTGTAAGAACAAGAAAGAGAGTTATGATTCTTCTACACAGGAGTCCTCGGATAATAGTAATGATGCATTGGTTATTTTAGCTAATATTGTTTGTGATAACTCTTTGCTTCATGTTTCAGAGTAATCTTCATGGAGAGGATGATAGTCACGATGCCATGTGTAACTTGGTACCACGGTTCAGTGGGAGTTGTTGGCAGTGACTTGGATGCATAATTGGTAAGGTTATCTTCATGTGATTGGGGATATGGTTTGTTCTTGGTTTAGAGTGGTTGCTATTATGTCATGGTTTAACTCCTAATTCTAGATTAGATTTTTGGCATATTACATGGTTCTCTTGAGACTAGGATGTATAAGTATGTTATGATGCATGTGATCTCATAAGAGGAGATGGTTAGATCATGGATGTCATGTTTATGTTCAAGTTTGGAGCTTTGACATTGATCTTGTGTGTTTCTCTTAAGTATTGGGTACATTAATCATTTGCTTGATTACTTCATGAAAGTGTTGTGTTGCATTTGGAGTTTGGCATGGATTGGTTAGATACAGGTCCTCATGGATAGTTGGAGAAATAGGTGAGGCTAGAGTTCTCTTATGGTAAGAGACATTTGCTGGAATGGTTACTTGTAAGAAGAGTTTTTTCAATAGAAAATACCAAGGAGCCTACACCTTGGTTGAATGTGAATTCAACACACTTGGTGGTTTAGCATGCCTCTAAAGAGGTGGTTTGGATACAGAGGCTTGGGAAAGGTAATGGTTTGGTTGATAATGGGAAGGTATTAATTGAGAAAGTTAACACTTTAATTAATGTTAAAGATTATCTTATGAAATCATACAAATAAGTTCTCTTGGTTTTAATCATTTTCTTGGAAGCTTCATGATGATGCAGGTTGTATTTGAAGTTAGCATGGATTGATTAGTTATGCAAGAAGGCCATTGGCCTGAATCTTGTACTTTTTTATTATTCCCTTGTTTAGAATAATTGCAATGTATAATGTCAAGGGATAATGTTGGAAATAGGATGTCATTTAATTGTAAATCCTAAACATTAATTATTTCATGTATCTCCTAGATTCTTGGAATGTGTTCAACAACACTAAGATTAGGATGAGATTAATATTTGATGAAATAAATCATGAAATTGACATTTGTAGTTATTCCTAAATAATAGGAACATGTGGGTGCACACATGGTAAGGTGACACTCACCTTGTGTTTAGTTAACTATACGAAGTAACAGTTAACACTTTTGAATGCATGTAAAGATCCTAGGAGTTAGGATTTGATGTTTGCATGCTTGAAGTTTAGTTTAGTTTAGTTCAGATTAGTTCAAATTTAGTTTAGTTCACTTTAGTTCGTAATCGCTTTAGTTTAGCTTTGAAGTTGGTATTAAGTTTTCTTCAGTTAGTTTTATTGTATGTTAGTTAACCTCAGTTAACTTGGAATGCATGGCTAATAACATTGAGTTGTATGACAGATAACAGGGACTACCTCTAGTTAACAAGGGGTGACCATTCTTTGGGAATGGTGTTGAGTAAATGTTTCAGTCAACTAGAAATCACTTGGAGCCAACTTGCGCGCCCAAGATGCTTTCTTGGAATTAACTCCAATGCATGATAAGATATTTCTGAAGGCTCTGTTAAATGGGACCATCTTTTGGGCACCATCTTTGATGAAGAGCTTTGTAATTATCACCGAAGTGAAAGATGAGTTGTAGCTTTAGTTTGGGATGCCCAAATGGTTAAAGCACATGTTCTAAGCTTTGGTATTCATGATAGAACTCAACTTGAAGCAATATGGCATACCTTTTCAAGGGCTTGAGCTTGTGCATTGTAATTATCACCATTTGGAGATTACAAGGTTGCATATTGAATCTATATCTCATTCAAGTTGAAGAGAGTTTTTATAATTATTATTGCAGGTGTGAAGAAGATTAGTAAAGATAGAAGAAGCATTCTCAAGAAAGAATTGGAGCTATTGTAATTTAGAGATTGAATAATAGAATAATTCTTGGTGGATTTTTTTTCCGAAAGGGTTTCTCCACGATACATCTTGTGTAATCTTTCTAATATCCTGTCTAGTTCTTCTATCAACTTGTGTCTACATTCTACAATAGTAAAATGAATTAATCAAGATAATCACCCACAAAGAATATATGTAACAAATAAAGAGCTTACTTAGACCAACAATATTAAAGTTTTGCAGAGTATTAAGCTAAGAAAACACCTCATTTTTCAACAGTGACTCACAATTGGTTATTGAGTGATAACCTCCATTCTCTTTTGGAAGTGTTGCGCTTTGGCTTTTTTGACCTCTCCCCTACAACCATCCACAATCCTTATGTTGTGGGATAGAAAACCAGTTGTTGTGGGTTAACAGTCTTTCTTGTTGCAAGATGTTACTTTCATTCCTAAGGCATCCACATTATTAACAATAATTGTAGACACATAAAATATACTGATTGACATTGTGTACTTGATCCCAACTACTAACATTGTTTCATCCTGAATCATCCCTCGGTCTGACCATTTAATCAAATCTCCTTATCTGATTAAATTCATCAATATTCCTCCCTTAATTAAATAAACCAGTTATTTAATTAAGTCTCTCTCTTTTGTTAATTAAATCAATCAATCCGATCTAATTATCCCTATTTAATTAAATAGTCAATTTTATTTAATTAAATCTCTTAAGTATATCTATTAAATTAAATAAATTAAAACCTTATTTGATTTAATCTAACACCATCTCTTTTAATTAAATAAATCAAAATCCTTATTTAATTATTTTCTTATCATATTCCTCTCTTATTTGATTTAAATAAATCCATAAATTTGAGTCAAATAGGTCACGTCATCTAATCTCTCATTAAATTAATTAACCCTTGATTAATTTAATCTCTTGTCATGTCCCATCCTCTAGATTTAGCAAGTTGCACATGAAAATAATAGATTTAATTCATTTATTAAATTTCTATTTCCCTCACAAGGCATCTTTTTGGAATATTCTCTAAGTTTCACCAAAATTCCAAGTGACATGTACATCCAACAAGGCACACCCATCTTACATGTCCTTTGCCTTGAGCCAAGTGGAATTTATTGCATTTTCCCTTCCTCTTGCAAGTCATTTTCCCAACAAATTTGAATTTGAGAGTTAAATGTTGAGTTTGACCTTTGCAAGAGACATGTAAGAGTTCATAAATGCTTTGTTGAATGTACATGTCAACTTTTTTTTGAATTCAAATTTGAGGGAATATTCCATTTTTATGCCAAGTTGATGGAAAATGAGGATTTTAATAAATCAATAAATTGATTTATTTGTGCAAGTGGGAAAAGCTAGAGGATGTGATGGATGATTAGATTAGTTTAGGTGAAGATTAGTTGGTTTTGACCCATTTGACTTAAATATTTGGATTTAAATTAAATCAAAGGGAGATGAAAGGTGATTTTAGATTTAATTAAATAAAGGTTTGATTTATTTAATTAAAATGATAATGATAGGCTTAAATTAAATAAAGTTAATTTATTTAATTTAAATTAATGACCTTTGAGATTGAATTAAATGAACCTGATTTACCTGATGAATGAATGAATGTGAATTTGATCAAATGCATGATTTCAATTTCACGTGTCTACATTTTTCCCCTCTTTGAAGCAATGTACTTGTTGCGTTGGTTCAAAGAATAAACTTGTCGTGATAAAAAATTCAAAAAAATTCTAACTTTTTCAGATGCCCCAATGAAAAGAAGTACACTAGTACATTGCCCCCTCGAGAAATCGAGCAAAAAGATTCAATTTGAGGGTCAATCTCACAATAAAGAGGTTCAAGATGGTTTCAAGATGCTTAGACTAACCAATCTTTATTATCCTAAACAACTTAAATGATAATATGATGTGATGATGGATGAGATGGATGATGCGATAATGCCTATATGATTATGTAGTAGATATTTTATGCAAATGTATGATTTTTTATGAGATGCTTAGACTAACAGATCTATATTATGATGATGATGCAAATGTAATGCATGTGAAATGATCAGTGTTTCCTATTATGTATGATATGAATGATATGTGGTATGTTGATGGTTTCAGTGGATGCGTGATGGATGCATGATGGATGCATTGGTGATGTTATGTTAGTGTAGAGAGAAGAAATAATAAATGAGATGATGACAAGAGGATCCAATAAGTCCATGATCTGATGAGACTTTATTAGAGATGATGATGATGATTCGCTTATCAAGGATTGGGATTTTAAAAGGGCTACTTACCTTATTTTTGATAACAAACGAAATGGCTTAACAAGGTATAAAGAATCAGATGGCATTGCACCTTAGTGCTACGGACTTTGACTCGACAAACGTGATAGAGCATTTTCTCCTTGTTCACACTTGACATACTTAAAAACCTTGCTAGATGTACCTAACAGCAAGTATTCACTCAAGTTATTTTTTACAAGAACATCCAACAACAATAGACAAAAGATAATGATCGCTGTCCCATTCCCTCTTTCTCTAAATTGTTTTGAGTAGACATCATCGAGAGGTCATTGGAATGAGAGCAGTAAGATAAATCAAAAGAAAAGATCAAGTACGCAAATAAGTCAATGTTCTTCATATCTCTTGCTAAAGGGATTTGTTTTGATAGGATAAGAATCCAAGTGATATCCAAAATGATGCCCATTGTCACAACGATATATCCTAGGACATGCATTGTATAGGATGATGATGGTTTGATAAGTTGATTGTTAGGCTATTGATATAAAGTTGATTGTCATGTTTGCAATTGATCAAGAGTTTGATTTTGCGTTTAAAGGTTTGTTGCTTTGATTTTGATCTTGTGTTTGAAGTTTACTTTTGCTAATTGTGGTGATTATTTCTATTTATGTTGCCAAAGGATGAAGGTGATGATCACATTATGGATGACTGATTATTTTGAATGAAAATAAATGAGGATGTGATGGATTTTTGAATATTTGGATGTTTTGACGTTGGAATGCTTTGAGGTCAGTTTTTTGGCATTTTCAAGATTTTGATAAATATTTTGATTTTTGATTTTTGAATCGTTTGGGGGTTTTCTCGAGATTTTATGAATTTTGATTTTGTGTTTTTGAATGTTTTGGATTTTGTGTTTTTTGAATGCTTTTGGATTTTGATGTCTCAGGGGCTGATCAAATATTAGCCTTGCCTACGTTTAAGCTCAGAGACGACGTAGTTCAAATACCATGTTTTTGATTTATTTATTTTTTTGACTTTTTGACTTTTTGATTATTTTTGGATTTTTGCATGTTTTTGATGATTGGATATGGATATGATATCAATGCTTTGTTTTGGGATTTGTTGAAAACCAAGTTGCTTGGACTCGATCGAATTGATGGATTGACAATGATGATAACATTGTTGAGGATACACAACAATGCAAGGATTTGATTGATCAGGATTGATGATGACAACATTGTTGAGGATGAACAACAATGCAAGGATGGATGGATGGATCGAGATTGATGGCGATAACATTGTTGAGGATGCACAACAATGCAAGGATAGTGTTACAAACATAATGAGCAGAAGGATATCCCAAGATGATGGATTGATTGATCTGTCTGATCAGGATTGATGACACTTGGTTTGGAACAAAAGATGTTTGGATGCTTTGATGTGACGTTTGAAGTGCAACTTAGATGCAACTGATAGTGATTACTTGGATTGATGTTCGATGAAAGATGAAGACTAATAAGGAATGTCTTCTTGCCAAAATATGCCATGGGCTAGTGATTTGGATTCTTGCTCACAAGTGGTGGACCAATTTTATTTTACGTTTTCCAATGTTCAAATCACCACATAAGTTTGAGGATATAGATCAAGATTTATTTCCAAAGCAAGATGTACATATCTACCCCCAGTGTCTAGCAATGTATGGAATGTCATGGATAGATGCCTGTATAGGTGTATGGATGGATGGATATGGTAAGTACGCAAAGGATGCCAAGGATTATTTTGTGATAAGATAAGTTGTTTGAATGAAGGAATGATTCATGGCTCAGATAATGTCGGATAGGATAGGATCAATGAAAATGACCCATGTCAAGATGTTTACCATAAGCAAGTGTAAATTGTACACCAAACTTTTACCAAGATCAAGATAATTTGGACTATGGATGCAGATGGATTGGATAAATGTTTCATGGATGAAATGGATTTATTATGGATGAGATGGATGGAATGTTGGATTTATTATGGATGGGATAAGATACTTTCACCTGAACTAGTGCATGTAGATGCTCGATTCTACACATGACGCCTGTTTGCCAGGTTTTCATCATGGTACCTATCCAAAGCGCCACCGTAGTGGTTTTCACTGGAGGATGAATTTTATCTTTACTGTTTTCAATCCTTTTTTATTTATTTTTATTTTTTTATTTTTGTATTTTTATTTTTATTTTTTTAAAGATTTTAAGCTCATGTTGAACCACATGGTGGTGTCGATGTAGATGCTTCTTTCATAATGCGCCATCAATAGCCTACTTGAAGAAGTTTCTTTACTAAGATACGTGCACTTGAATACCACTTTTGGGATTCTTGATCTACTTTATTGATATCGGGGTTAACTCTGTCCCTGTGTGCACATTGTGATAGAGTGCCTTCAAAATCCTTATGATTAAGGGTCATTTCCATAACAATGGTCAATTTGATAATTGGATATCATGTGTGGAGGTGTGGACGGAGTGTGTTTAGGGATAAGAGATGGATTGGTTGACAGTTTGGAACCTTTGACTCTGCAAACTTGGGAAGATGAGCAATGATGGGTGGATAAGGAAGTGTGCGTGGAATTAGGACCAACTGCTTGATACACTTTGTACATTGCTTGAGAAGCCTGCTTTTGCTTTTTTAGACATCTTTGATGGATACTTTTCCCTTTTTTATTTTTCCCCATATTTCTTTGACTAATGGAGTTTGATAGGGATAATCTTTCTTTGCATTCTTTGGTGCATCCATTTGTATTTGATTTGTCCATTATGCTTTCCAAAAGCTTTTTCTTTGATAACATTCTGATTCAAATCTTCCTTTTGATGTTGGTCCCACTTAGTGGATGGGTTGATGGGTGGATGAAGATTCATGATGTGACTGGTTGTAGTATTGGCATTGGTTTCATCATAAGGATTCTTCATGCTCCCTATATTGACATTTGCTTGAGACATAGTTGCCCCCAGTATTGTGGAAGTAGTACCTTTGTTCTTTGATTCTTCTTGTTCTGAGATGTCTTGTTCGATAAGCATTCTCTGATAGATAGCCATTGTAGATGACATTAGTTCAA
>VDFB02084955.1:0-12856 GCA_007258455.2 Sequoia sempervirens | reverse complement strand
GAAAAATCTAGACACCTAAAAATGTCTTGAGAATATCACACACCGAGACTTCAATTATTAACACCATTTCTCTCTTGATCCACTCATTTCATCTCTTTAATTAAATAATATCAATTGTTTAATTAAATTCACTATTTCTTTATTAATCAAATAATTAATTTTATTTGATTAATTCACCACTTCACACTACTCTTTAGAAGTTATTAAATATCGTTAATTAATGTCATAAACCCTTTGATTAAAATACTCTAATTGTTTAATAATGTCTCTACTACTTCAGCATTAAATTAGCCACTCTCTTGTGTTCGCTAATAATGAATTTTCCTTCTCCATCATTCGCTAAAGAATATTCTCATGCAATATTCTTTTCAAATTCAAATATTTCTCCATATGCAAAACACTCTGCCACGTTAAAATTATGATTTGCCACATTCTGCATTGAATCTTAGTATCTCTTGATCTTATAAAAGCCATTAGTGCATTACTAACCTTGATTTATCTTTTGATTTGCCATCTCTTTTCAATTTCATCTCTTAGATTAACAATTTGATATTAATCTATTTCTTTGACAGAGCTCGAAGCACCCCATGGCAACCTTCTGGAGATTTATATGGTGCCATTCCAGGAATTAAATTACGAGATGAAGTCCTTATTTTTCCTGAATACCTTGCACCTTCAAATATTACTCATTTTCAGGAACTTTGAAAGTGGGACACCAACTCATGGATGGAGGCTGTCTGAAAGCGACCTCCTCCATGGAGCTGGGAGCCCTGGAAGGCATCCTTGCACATGAAATGAGTTCCATCTGTTTCAGCGCTTAATTTTGAATCTTGTTTAGTATTTTGTGAAGAATCTCATTGAACATGGTTTAATATGGCCAATTTATTGTCTACTTGGTTTATTTCAATTGTATTTGATCATATTACCTAACCATGTTACAATTACCTAACTAAACTAAAAATGACTAAGATGATACTCCGTATGCTCAAATGCAAACTTAAAATGAACTAATCTAAAATTCAACTATGATGCAAGATGGATGATAAAATGCAACTATGAAGCAAGATGTAAATGCAAAGCAGAACATGATGTAAAAACTAGCTATAAGACTCCAAAATGCTCCAAGCTCCAATGATAAAACCTGCATGATAACTTTAATTCAAATGTGGATGCCAAATACAATGCCCAAGGGTTGTATTTATAGCCTTTTCCAAGCATATAGTGAGGTGGCAATAATCAACGGTCTAGATTCAAACAAGAATAATGGATAGTGAAGATGAAGAGAATCAGGATGTTGTCCCCTTGACCAAAAACAACATGCCATTTGGATGGGAGAATCTCTTGACCAATGGGAAACATTCCATTTGGATGGAAGATTCAAGTGTGAGAAGAGAAGACCATGTGCTTCCAAAATTGGTGGAAGTGTGGGAGGAATAAGTCATGTGCTTCAAAATTGGTGGAAGTGTGGGAGGAATAAGTCATGTGCTCCGAAATTGGTGGAAGTTTGGGAGGAAATGAGCCATGTGCTTTTTGAAATGAGTTGAAGATAATTCTAATTAAAAATTAGAGTTATTTATTTTCATTGACCTTGGTGAGGTGGCACAAAAAGTTGTAGAAATGTGCTCTAATTCCTAATTGGATTTAGTGAATATTAATTAAATAAAACAAGTTTAGGGAACCTTGTTTATTTAATTAATTTAGAAGAATATGTTTTTAGATTTGGAGAATTAGAGAAGGGTGAACAATATAAATAAATTAAGAATTTATTTATACGTAGTTGGAATATTAATTAATAACTAGTATTTAATTAATTAAAGGTGATGACCGATTTTAGGTGTATACATTTTTTCCCTCTTTGAAGCAATGTTTTTACACATTGCTTCAAAGAAAAAATTGATAGCGATGCTTAGAAAAGTTTTTGATGCCCCAAGTGATGCCCCAGAAGTTGATTTTTAGGTACTAACAGATATATGCCCCCTCGGGAGATAAATGAGTGAATTTTTGGATTTTTGAGATTTTTTGAAATTTTGATGATTTTCTGATGATTTGCAAATTTTTATGATGCATAAATGATTTATCTCCCGAAAAAGAAGATTGAGCTTGCCAGATTGATTAATTGATTAATTGATGTCATATGTTGCCTCCTTGTGTTTGATGTTTGATGATCACGTTCAACCGATTGATTTGATGATGTTGATGTGATAGTTGATGATTGACCTCATGATAGGTGAGGATCAATGATAGGATGATGATGATTGACCCCATGATAGGTGATGGTCAATGATAGGATGTTGATGATTGTCCTCATGATAGGTGAGGATCAATGATAGATTGATGATTGACCTCGTGATAGGTGAGGATCAATGATAGATTGATGATTGACCTCATGATAGGCGAGGATCAATGATAGATTGACGATTGACCTCATGATAGGCGAGGATCAATGATAGATTGATGAAACTCATGATAGGTGAGGTTGGATCGATTGATGAACCTCATGATAGGCGAGGTTGGATCGATTGATGAACCTCATGATAGGTGAGGTTGGATCGATTGATGAACCTCATGATAGGCGAGGTGTATTGATTGATAAACCTCATGATAGGTGAGGTTGATTTGATTGATTGATAAGATTGTTGATTTGCGATATGTTATGATCATAGGAGGATGTCTACATCTGGTGCAGGTGAATTCAAATTTGATTAGGCGATGTGGTTTGATTTCTCTGATTGATTGATATGCCCCAGTATAGGATTGATTAATGTTCTGAGACTCAATGATGTACTAAGACCTGATGTATACACTGATTCAGTTGAGACATTGATGATGTACCTCTTGATTTGAGACATTATGATACACTGCTAGTTTTGAGTTATATATGACATGCGGCGATGATGATGATTGATCTATGTGTTGATATGATGTTTACATGTGATGATGATCATGATGATAATGATGGATACATTTACTTTCTATTATGTATGTTGTGTGATATTCTATATGATGATGATATGCTATGTTATTGATGCAAATGATGATGCAACAGATGTGTCATGAGTCTATGATGATTTATGAATGATGCCTATATAATGCATGTGATGGATTTTATTATGCCAATGATATGTGATGAATTTTATATTTTTGTTCTTTTCTTATGCAAATAAATGATGTAATGAATGAATGAATGTGTATATGAAATGATCACATGATGATGCATATTTATGTTGATGTTTAGGCAATGTTTATATGTGATGTATGCAATGATGATTTTTTATGCTTTATGGATGATGGATTTGATTATGCAAATGATGTAAGATGTTCCATGTGATGATTATGTTGATTATGTATGGATGCTATGCAAATGATGTGTGATTGTTTGTAATGATGAATTATGATTATGTGATGCAAATGATTATGTAGATGATTGTGTTCTAGGGTTTTAAGCTTAAATGAGTGAATCTATCCAACTTCCAAGAGTTGTGGGAAGGTTGCCGTCTGTTGATTCTTTGTTAAATTAAGCTTTCACAAAACCTGACATATTTCCCAATTCATTTAGAAATATGAAGAGACTCACTCATTTAAGCTTAGTGAACCACTTCCCTAATGCCACTATATGAAATGATATTTGATTATGTAAATGAGATGCGATGGATGTTGTTTTGTGTTTTTTGATGCAAATATTATGATGTGATGGATGAATAGATGAATGATGTTGTAATGTTTTCTAATGTATGCCAATGATGATGCAAGTGATATGCAACTAAATCGGAATGTTTTCTAATTGATGAAAATGATGTGTTTTTGGCAATGTCAAGTGTACTCAATCCCTTAATGCAAGAGATAACATCATTGTTGCAGCTTTCAAAATGCCATAAATATAGATGCAAACTAACATGGATGCAATCTACTCTAAACATGTAGATCTCATATGCAAAAGTTTTCATTCGCAACAACGAATTTGTCGTGCTTTTTATCATCAATGGGCCTTTAAAATGTTGAAAGTAAGTACAAGCGTCAATGGTATATTTAGACCGTGATGACCTAAGTACTACTTCCATGATGTTTGATAGTGCAAGTTAACACAAGCATCTAAGTATAATTAAACTGAGATGACCTGACCATTGCTTGCATAAACAGACAAGAGTTAATCCTTTTCTTATGCAAATTCAAAATGTCATCAGTGATACTTTGTAGCACATGTCTTGTGACAATTTTCACAGTAATAATGATCAAATCACATACAACATACAAAGAAAAATCATACTCCTTCTTGGCTCCTCTAGTTCGGTACATCATCGAGGGGCTCCAAAGATATGATAACAAAAATCAAAGTACAATAATTGAAAATTTGTGTTTAACATGATAACCCATGATTCAGAAGATCATCATCCTTTTGATTTGATTTTATGTTCGATTTTCTGATGTTTTTGGGATTTTTTTATTTTCCAAATTTTAGGTGTTTTGAGATTCTGTCAAGAAATCCCGAATCATGAAGACCCATCCAGGGTCTTGAGGTTGATAAAAGATGAAATTACCATTTGTACATGCAGATCATGAAGTTTGACAAGATCTATACCGCTTTTGGAATTTTTGACTCCATTTTGACCCCATTTTTTGGATTTTATTATGATGATTGCTCGCGATGCAATGGCGATGGCAATTGATGTTCAAATGTTGGCGCTTTAATAATTTTTTCGTAGTTTTTCATCGTTGTTTGTCTTGCTGTTTAAGCCCATGCCATTTCTTTTCCCCAAAGAGCTGCATCTTTTGCCCCCAGCCTAGAGACATGACCACTTTATGCTAGGATATGCAAATATGGCGCTTCTCTCTCAAAGGATATAGGGAAAATTAATGGCGGAAAGAAACGTGACGAAGCGGAATGGCTTGACATGCTCAGCCAGATGGTAAAAGCTAATCCCATCACAAATAGCCTCTATTGCTGTGCCTTTCACTACTTGTTTTGATGAAATTTTTCACCCTTATAGATTTTTTGTATTTTTCTCCGTTTCTAATTTTTTTTGTTGTTACCAAGACGCTTGTTTGCCAGGTTTTCATCAATTCAACCATTTTTTCAGGACATTTTCTGATGTTTTTTGGTATTTTTTGGGACCTTTTTCCCAATGCACTTGGATGATTCAAGTGTAGAACTTCTTGAGATGTAGGCTATTGAGGGGTTCATCAAACATATCCCTTTCTAGTGGGGACAACTGATATGCTCCCGATCCAAAGACTACTGTGATGATGCCTTGATCTTGTGTGAATGACCATGTTGGATAAAAGGACCTGATCAGAATGAATAACATGAGTGGAAAATATGACGAATGATAGAGGTGACAGATGAAAGAGGTTATGATAGGATCCCTAATGTGCATGCTATATGGGCCATCAAGCTTCAGACAAAAAGGATCTTGGGCAACCGATGAGTTATAGTAAGTGAAGGGGTCGCCATCAAAGACGCATTGAAAGACATCACCAATGGAAGTGTAATGATATGACGGGTATGTGAACATGGATGCGTGGAAGGGAATATGTGGTATGAGTGACATGGATGTAGACTATGAATCAACAAGTTCTTTCTCTATTTTTCTTCTTTGATAGATGCCCCCAATGAGTTTTGAGGGAGAGGCATGTTTGGAGATCAACTTTGCTCGCTTTTATTTTTTACTTTGATTTTTGATTTGTCCGGTAGCTTTTTATTTTGGCTAGGGGACTTGTTTGGATCTTTCTTTCTTTTTGATTGGTCCAATGAATTTTTGTATTGGCTAAGGGACTTTTCTTGATCCTTTTTTGCTTTTGATTTGTCCAATAGATTTTTTATTTTTGCTAAGGGACTTCTCTTGATTTTTCTTTCATGGAAAGCTTTCTTTTGATTTTGAATCTCCTTTTGAAAAAGGCATTTTTACCTTTGATTTCTGATTTGCCTCCTTTATATTTTCTTTAGATGATACTTGTTGATCCATGTCTACAAGGTGGATGGATGTGGGTGAGATGAATGAAGTAGGAGTGGTGATGCCATCAATGGAGTCTTTGATAATATCCTTTTCGGTACTGCTAACATCAATGGAGGCTTGCATGTCCTTAGTGACTTGGCAAGATGACTTGATAGAGGGAACATTAGGAGATTCATACCCTAGCCCAGGGCAAGTGTGATGGAAGGATGGTTGGATATCCTTAGTAGGATCATGGTCAAAAAGTGGGTTATCATAGATATCATGGACAAATTGGGGGTTATCATAGGTATCAAAAGCTTGTGTGCAACCGAATATGGAAAGGGTAGGTGTATCATCAGGATCCCAAAAGGTTTCAATCCCAAAATGGTCATCTTTCTGCATTTCTTTTGTAGTAGTCTCAACATCATTGTTGGAAGTCTGACCTTTCTCGACAACAATAGCAGTGTCATTTATTAGCAACTTATCCATACGGTATTCTCCACATCCTAGATCATGAATTTGGACTTTGGGATTTGATAGTGCAGTGACTAGAGTGGATGTTTTGATGGTTTCATGATCAACATTTATTTGAGGGGAGGATGCTTCACAATTGCTAGGGATGGTGATTCAACTTTAGGACTTTGATTATGGCCATACATGAAAGAATTAGGATCTCCTTGTATTGTGATTTTGACTCCATCGTGAGAAAATTTCAAGCATTGATGGTATGTAGAGGAAACTGCTTGCATTTCATGTATCTGCGGTCTTCCAAGGAGGATATTATAGGTTAAGGGGAGATCAAGGACTTGGCAAACCACAGGGCCGATTCTGATTGGTAGAGTAACCGATCCTTTAGATAAGCGCTCTTCTGCATCATATCCCTTCATGGTAATCTTTTTACTAGAGTCTATTACATTTTCTAAATATCCCAAGGCATGTATAAAATTTAAAGAGAAAATATTTAAACCAGCTCCTTCATCTATTAGAACATGTTTGACCAGACATTTATAGATCAAAACCTCAATATGAAGTGAAGCATTATGTGGATGGGTGAGTGATGCATCCTTGTTATTAGTAAATGATAGGCAATGAGGTGCGGTTACATGTCCCACCATAGCTTGGGATTGGAATTTTTTTGAATCAGCTGGTATAATACTTTGTTTACTATTGATTGGATTACCAACAGCAAAAATGTTAAGAACATTAGTATCATAGACATAGTTTACATTCTTTCATTTGGTGTTCGCTGACGAGGATTCCCTCTTTTCATAGTTTGGTAGAGGGTTCTTAAACGCTCCATGATCATTGTTTGTTTGAGGTCCCTCTACAAATATCATCTTGTTGTCAATTAGATCTTGTATCAAGTGTTTTAGTTGTATGCAATCATTTGTTTTATGTCCTTTGTTCCTATGAAAATCAAAGAAATGTGCATCATTCCACCATGGTGGTTTAACTTGTGGGTTATAATCTCATGCCTCCGGTAACATTATAACCTTGGCTTCAAGAAGCTCTTTCAGTGTTGATTCTAATGATTGTCCCAAAGGTGTGAACCTTCTTCGATTTGATGATGGTATTTTGTATGAGGTTGAAGCTAGTTTAGATTCGTTATTGTTTGGGTTGCTATTTTGATTGGTTTTGGTGGGAGCAGCTGTCAAATTGAATACGGGTTTTGCATTTTGTGTTTCAGCTGAAGCATTGTTGTTACCAACATTCTTGTTGTGTTGCCAAAACTTGGGTTTGTCACCACTATTGTAATTGTTGGAGGAGTTTGATGAGTTGTTTTCATTGTATATTTTGATGACTCCTCTCTTGACTAAAGCCTCTTCAATTTTAATCCCATTTTCAATCATTTTTTTGAAGGTTGGGGGATATTGCAATTCCAATCTATAACTCATCTCGTCATTGAGGTTGTCAATAAAGATTTCTATCATTTTCCTTTTCAGGTATGGGGCAAGAATATCGTGCAAATAACCTTCTGCATTTTTGCAAGAACACAAGGAATGATTCACCCTTGTTTTTTTTTGGGTTACAAAGATCTTTCATGGTGATGTCATGTTGGATGTTGTATGAATATTGGATGATGAACTTGTTGACTAATTCCTCAAAGGTGTTAATTGGTGGGTTGAGTTTGGAGAACCATTCAAGACAATGTCCACCTAAGCTTCTTGGGAATAATCTCATCAAATATGTTTCCTCATATGCAAAATCAAGACTCATGGTCCCAAATTCCCTCACATGGTTTATCGGATCGGTTTTTCCATTGTATTTTTCGTACTTGGGGAATTCACAATGTTTGGGAAGAGGTATTATGTGGATACTTTGATCAAATGGATAAGGAAAAATGTCTTGTAGCAAGTATCGTTTTGAGGTTCCTCTTTGCATGTCAAGAATTTGTTGTTGGAGATTTATCATTTGTTGAGTTAGGGCAACCACGTGTTCTGTTCTAGGATTTTTAGGAGGTGCTTTAAATTGATTCACATAAAAGTCTTTTGGTAAATTTTCACCTTGTTTGGCTAGCATAAGGTGTTTTTCCCCATTTCTTTTGAAAATATTTTCTAAACACTTGTGGAAATTGGAGTCTTGTTCAACATGTTGGATATCTTCTTCAGTTATTTCTTCCCCATTAGTGTTGTTGAGTCCATGAAAAGGATTCTCTTTAGCCTCCACTGTGGTGTTTTGAGTTTTGGTGTTTTGAGTCTCAATGATCAGAGTTTCAATGGTTGGAATTTCAATGTTTTGATTTTTGAGTCCTTTTTCCTTGAGCTTTTATTTTTGTAACCTTGTTTGAACGAGCATACAAGTGTTATAGTTTAGACTAAACTTTGATCTAGGTTTTGAAAAAGTACCAAGCATTACAACTAAGTCAATTAGAATAATAAATTCTAATGAGACTAGGTTGGATTTGACTATATAGCTTTGTTTCATGATGAGAGGATGATAAATCCTGATGATGAAACTAGGCCTAATAGTCAAAGGTGTGATAAATTTGATGATGTTGGTACTTTGTGATGTTAGATCTTGGTTTAGGTTGGAAAATTCCACTTGTAGAGGTGAGTTTTAACAAGTTTAGATTCTAAGGTACCTAAGGAATGATTTTGGACTTTGGGAAAGTTTTGAAATTTCGTTTCAAACTATGAAACCGAAGGTAAATTTTCTTCCTAAACAAGGTACTCAAATCTTTGGAAAAGTTGTGGATTTTGACAATAATAAAAGATGTATAATTCGGGATTGTTCTTGCAAGCTCTTTTTGTAGAAATTGAAGGTCAACCTCTCTCTAAATTCGTAAAGTGTTGATAGACATTTTTGGTGTTCTTTTGGACTAAGAGGTTTGGACTTTGGTTTCCGAATTTTAATCTTTCTTGAAATAATTTGGTAACACACATGTTTAGACTCTATTTTACCTAAGGATTGGTTGAACATTACCATGATTCCCCTGGATGAGACCGATTGCTAGGACAAGAGATGAACCTAAGTCACTTTGTGTGTTTTCAGCAAAAGGTTCCAAAACGAGACAAAAGGTACACAAAATGTGTGCAAAAAGCATCAAAACAAAGTTCAAACTTGGTTTTTTGAAAGTTTCTTTAAAAATTTCCTTGGTTTTCCTAATTTTTCAATGGGAGACTTGGTTGTTTCACTAAATGCAATTTTGAATCAGGGTTTTCACTTTCAACTTGTGATGTTTTGTTTGTTTTGAAAACCCTTGGATAAAGACACACACCAAGCAATGTACCCTGCAGTTGTGAAAGACTCAGATTCTTTGATTCCACGCAGGGTTTTACCCCAACCACACTTATTCTTAGCTGATGACTAGATGCTTGACCCTACCACTCTATCCACCTACACTCACTTCTGGCAGCTAATGCATCAATACCCATGAATCTCCCATGGCATATTTTTCATCTCTACTAAAAAATTGTAAGAATGTGGATGCTCACAACGATCATTGCCGCATCAAAGAATAGATAAAGGTTTTACCAAACTACAACAAGGGTTTTAGTAAGGACTTTCTAATTGTGGGGGTTGATCCATGTGGCAAGAGACCATTGTTGTCCTTCTCATCAGAACCAACCTCGTGATATTGGCCTTTGTTCCAGTATCCACACTTATATAATCGGGATTGGAAAATGTGCTTGGCTTTAGCGTGTTATTGGTTGGGTTGTTCCTTTGGGTGATTACTTTTTCCCACAAGGCAGGCCCTCTAAGATAAACAAAAGCAAGTAAGTATACCTGTAGTTAGATCAATCTTTATTCCACATGAATAAAGAGAGAACACACACTATATACTCCACTTACACTCGCAGATAAACATGAATGGGTTTGGCTTTTTGGTCACCCAGTTAAGGGGAGAGAATATGCCTACCATCCATCAAGCACGAAAAACATGGTGTTCATTAACCTTTTAATTAAGCTATGTTCCTAACTTAGCCAAAAGGAAACAAGTAAATCACTTCTAGCCCCTGCAATATGTCAATAGTTTGATAATGAAACTTTGACAAGCATGTTTAGCACAATGGATATAATTTTTTTTTTTTTCACTTTAATGCTCCATGTTCCTCTTAAAACTTGCAACAAATGCTCAAAATATTAGATGAGATCAAGAAATAAGAAGACATGAGGGTTAGATGAATGATTAAGCATAAAAACCCTACAACTTAGACCAAGTTACAATGTGATTTGACTTTAGGTGTAAAATTAAAAATTTTAACTCCACAAAAATTGAGAAACACCTACACCATTGCATAGCTTATGAAATTCTACCCCATTTCAAAAATAAAAGCTCCAAAAAAGACCTCTGTATGACCAAGATACGACCATTTTAAGATTAGACAAAAGGCACCAGAACATAGACAAGAGGCACCACATAATGGGAAAAAGGCACCACAAAATGGGAAAAAGGCACCATAGAATGAGCAAAAGGCACCAGAACAGGTGAAAAAGGCACCATAAAATGAGCAAAAGGTGCCAAAACAGGTGCAAGAGGCACCAAAATGGGTGCAAGAGGCGCCAAAACGGGTGCAAGAAGCTCCAAAAGTCTCATGTCTGAATCTATGAACATAAATTTTCAAGCATGTTAATAATAAACGAGGCAGGGCCCCACGGTGGGCACCATTTTGTGTGTGTGAAATGTGTAAAGTTAGTATCAACACAAACCTTAATGAAACAATTTACATTAAAGATTCAAAGCAAAGTAAACTATTCTAAATTGCATCCTAAGAAATCTTTCAAGAATGTCTCATTGTCCTTTATTCCTAAGGATTTTATTAAACCGTTTGGCCCTCAGATTTCTATGAGCACAATGGTTGTTAAAATGACTACGTAGGAAACAAGATAACATTCAACATACACGACAATCTAATGCCTACATGAAACTATATGTAAACAATGATGATGAAGGCTATGATGAGTGAAGGATGATGTTGATGATAAATGAACAAGTGGAGGTGGATACTATGGTAGTGATCTATATGATTCTATGTATGATTCTACATATGCTCAAATACAAACTTAAAATGAACTAATCTAAAATGCAACTATGATGCAAGATTTAAAGCTAAGATGTAAATGCCAAGCAAAACATGATATAAAAACTAGCTATAAGACTCCAAGAATGCTCCAAGCTCCAATGATAAACCTGCACGATAACTTTACTTCAAATGTGGATGCAAAATACAATTCCCAAGGGTTGTATTTATAGCCTTTTCCAAGCATATAGTGAGGTGGCAATAATCAATGGTCTAGATTCAAACAAGAAGAATGGATGGTGAAGATGAAGAGAATCAAGATGTTGTCCCCTTGACCAAAGACAATATGCCATTTGGATGGAAGAATCTCTTGACTAGTGGGAAACATGCCATTTGGATGGAAGTTTCAAGTGTGGGAAGAGAAGACCATGTGCTTCCAAGATTGGTGGAAGTGTGGGAGGAATAAGTCATATGCTTCAAAATTGGTGGAAGTGTGTGAGGAATGAGCCATGTGATTTTTAAAATGAGTTGAAGATAATTCTAATTAAAAATTAGAGTTATTTAATTTCATGTGACCTTGGTGAGGTAGAACAAAAAGTTGTAGACATGTGCTCAAATTTCTAATCGAGATTAGTGGTGATTAATTAAATAAAACAAGCTTATGGATTTTTTTTTATTTAATTAATTTAGAAGAATATGATTTAGATTTGGAGAATGTAGAAAATGAACAATATAAATAAATTGAGAATTTATTTATACGTAGTTGAAATATTAATCAAATAGCTAATATTTAATTAATTAAAGGTGTTGACCGATTTTAGGTGTATACAAATATCAACTAATTTGAATTTTCTTTTAGGCTTCCAAATGATGCTACATGTACTTGTAGCGTCAGGGCCCATTCAAAACTTTGACAACATTAAGCTACAAGTCCCTACAACATCAAGAGCCTTTGTGAATATTGATAAACGGGTCCCTTTGAAGATATTTCAAACATTATTATAACTTGTAGTGTGTGCTTGTGAGAAAAAAATGAGAAATTAATCCCGAGTGATCTCAGAGATTGAGTTGTATATCTCAATCACTAGGTCACTAGATGTGCTTGGTAAATCATGTGTTGTTGAAGTATCACTCCGTGTGTCAGATTATGTATTTGGTTCACTACGAGCACCATATTGTTGAAATAGGGAAAATATGAAATCATCCTTCTGTAATGCCTTCTTATAGAGTTTCAATCTATGGCCATTTGTAAGAAGGGAAAAACTGACTGCATCAATGGTGTGTAATTGGACTTCCCCATTAGGATAGACTTGATTAATTTCATAGGGGCCCAACCATCGAGAATGGAATTTTCCTTTGAAGTCTTTATACCATGAATCATGTATAATAGTGCCCAATCCCCCACAATGAACTCCTTGGTTTTGATGTACTGATCATGCCACTTCATTCTTTATTTTTGAGCTA
>VDFB02084954.1:0-25372 GCA_007258455.2 Sequoia sempervirens | reverse complement strand
CTAGTTTGCCAAATGTTGGACCATGAAGATTAGTAAAAGCAAGCCATTGTGTGCGTAGTGTTGTGACCTAATTCACACATCGCCCCATTGCGAATGGGGACCCTCAGTAGTTTGCTTTTTAGGGTTTTTCCTTCGCGTTACAATTTCATAAGTCCTTTGCTTTGATGGTATAGAGTTAGAGTTTTGAAGAGTCATCTAAGCCAACTAGAGAATTCAAGCCCAAAACAGTGCATAGACATTGTCAAAGTGCTCAAATGGTCCAGAGGACGAGGAACACCATTGCTTTCAGTCAATTCTAACACTTCCTACTTTTTAGGGATTCTGTTTCTTGCTTTTTGCTTTTTCATTTTTGGCACTTTTGGACTAACCCTCGATTTCATTTTATTTTAGAAATTTTTTTTTATTTTTAGTAATTTCTATTTTCAGAAAGTGTCAGGGTCGCACGGGTCATGGAGTCAATGTTTTCATTTTCCAAATCAAATTTTTGCACCTCCAAGAATAAAAAGAAAGGAAAAGTCATGAAAAGCAAGGAAAAATCATAAAAGCAAGAGAAAATCATGGCAAAGGTTTTGTTCCAGAAGATTTAGATAAAAGCAAGAAATTCGTCTAAATGTCAAGCATGGCAGCCAACCTTCAAGTTTGCCCAAGGTAGGAAATGGCATAAGTTTGATGAAATTCATCCGGCTAAAGAGAATGTCTATGAGCTCCTAAGTCCACTGCATATGGAGATGCAAAGCACAAGGTAAAGTCCGCCCAAGCCTGAAGAGGAAGTGTCAAGCTCATCATGAAGTCCGCCCAAGGATGGATGGCACAAGAAGTCTAAAGTCCTCCCAAACCCAAAGCATGAATGGAATGAACATCATGAAGTCCGCTTGAAAGATGGCAAACACTTGATAAAGTCCGCTCTGGCCAAGCAAGGCCAGTCCACCCTCTCGGGGCATGATGGAAAATTTCTAAGGCATGAAGTGCCTAGAGGAAAGATGTGAGATGGCAAAGAGACTTCCAAGTCTGCCCCAAGTGAAGTTAACATGAAGCATGGCACAAAGATCATGAAGTCCGCCTAGACACCAAGGAGAAATGTCTAGCTAACTCCAAAGTCCACCCCACCTTGAGAAAAATGGCAAGACAAGTATAAAGTTCGCCCTAGCTAAAGGAGAAAAATAAAATGACATAGAAAATAATTAATTAGCCATGGGTAAATTAAAATTTGTCATAATTAAATGATTTAATGGGTTGGAAGAGGTTGGAAAATTTAACATTTGTATTATTTTCCAACACTTAGAAAAATATTGGACACTTAAATAAAATTTTGAAACATTCAAAAGAGAATCTTTAAGATTTGGCTAAGGATGGCGCCTGGGGAAAATTAGAAACTTGTTTTGAAGATAAAGATTGCCATGGTGGATAAAAGAAATCAAGTCCAAGTTCGGTGAATTTAAAAGAAAAAAGCATGGATCAATCAACCATCTCAATTTTATAAGCAATTGAATTGTCATTTTCAACTCATTCTCTCCCAAGGTCAATTGAGAGAAAATTCTAGTTCTTCCAAAGTTAAAGTGACAAGAGATAAATATTTGGAGAATTAAGTGATTTTTTTCAAAGAGAAGAACAAGGGACGAAGTAAATTATAGAGTTGGAGAGCTGAATTCACCAAGAGTAGCCTGCTTTTTTAGAGACAAAGACAAATTTTCAGAATCACTGTCAAAAGTATATAATCTCGAGAGTTTAAAATCCAAGTTTGACGGATTCTTTATTCTTCTTCTGTCTATTCTGGCGAAATTTGCTAAAAACTTAGCCAGATTATTACATTTTCATTCTGCTTTTTTCACAGAGCTTAACCTTTAACAGGCTGAAAGTCATAATTTTTGAGAGAAAGGTCCAAAAAAAATCAAAATTAAAATCTTGAAATTAATGTATTTTCTTTATGTTTCTCATAGGTTGATGACCACCCGAGGAGAACCTTCGAGAAAGGTCCAAATGAAGTTCGCCAACAAAGGATTATAGCTAGAATTGAAAATCAACTCCAGATGGAAAAACATTACAGACACCAACCTTGGATGTGTGGACTTCAAGGAATTCAAGAAAAGGATGTACGGACAAAATGGACTCCTGCCAACAGCTATTGCTTGGAGAATGATGCTGAATGGCATTGTTCAAGCAACAGGATTTCCTCCGGCTGTAGAGTGTGCTGAACTAATGGTAGAATGTGCCATACACTACAACCCACAAGAGAGGCAGATCATTGTGCCTGACAGAAGAATATTGGCACATCTAGAAGAATTGGCTATTCAGGAAGCATTCAGCATACCCAGTTACAATCGAACTTCACACAGAACCAAGGAAGATGCAAGAAGACTTTATGAAGATTGGATGGATCTTTGTGCAACCAACATCAACAAGACATGGTTGGTGAAGCCAAGGCCTTCTATTAAAAAGATGGCGAAGAAATTGCTCTGGACAAACTCCAAGGAAGATTATGGAGATATTATTTTGCTATTGAACAAAATAATGGGCAGCCCCCAAGGTGCACCATTCGAGACATGGATGTATTATTTCATTGACGAGATCACTTCAGGCATCAAGATGCTCAATTGGTCACAAATGATCAGTGACAATCTCCATGAGCAGTAATAAATTTAGAAAGCACTAAAACTTTTTATATGAGTTCTTATGTTGTCTATCTTTTGGCAAGGACCTATAGATATATGGGATTTATTTGCCGAGGTGTGGTGGGCAATGGAGAGAACGAGTTCAAGTCATATGATTGCTATCCCTAGTTGCAACTCTGCGAGAAGGCCCATTTCAAAAGAGCACATGATGCCTTCCTAATGTACATTACAAGAATATTGCAAGGAAGAACACATCAAAGGTTAACCCATGAGGCTAAGAGCTTAATCAACAAGTATGGATCTTGGTTCATCTAGTTTCCAAGATTCACTTACATAAGAGTTCAGGGATTCACAGGATGTCCTTACCTACTCCCGATCGATCCCACTAACAGGATGGTCATGCTTGAGGTTCTGAGGCAACTGGAAACATACCAAGGCCTACAAAGAACAAAGCAGAAGGTAATCGTCACCTTTCCGTTCTTCATTGGGAATATGCAAGAGTCTTGTCCATTGGCATAGGCAGTTGAAAGCGCTAGGTTAGAAATGCAATGGTACCCTTTCACATCTTACCGGTCCAGAGTTGACTTTGATCCTCACCACCACATTGGGACTATGAATGGAAGGAAGTACAAACATAAGGTAGACCTGGAGGATTTCTAGGCGAATGCTGCAGATGAATATGATGTCAGAAAAAGACTATTGTCCAAACTGTCGGTGAACTTGATTAGGACAACTGAGCTCTTCCATGTGCCAGATCAGCTTGAGGACGATGGAGAGTATATTCAGCCAGGCTTTGATGAGAGTCGGCCTCTTCCTCTTGTAAAGTGGTTAGAACCAGAGCTTGCAGATTTAACCACCTTGATGAGGCCAGTTGTCAAATATTCATAGTGGTGGGAAGATCAACAAATTCAAGAGCTGCAGCGAAGGAATGTGACTCTAACTTACAATTTAATGGGTGAAACGGAATCCTATTCCTCAAATGCTGGTGCATCCCAAGGTGATGAACCAATCGAGAGCACCCATTTGAGAAAAAGGAAGGAAATAGTTAATGACTCTACAAGAGCAAAAGGAAAGAAGATTGCAGATGAGGAGCCTACCCGAAAGAAGCAAAGATCAGAGCCTCTTCATTCTGCCATATCTGGGAATATGAATGAGATATTGGATATTGATGAGTCATTGGGTGACATAAGGACTCCTTCTCCCATTCATGTCCAGACAGAGGATGATGAGCCCCCATCTCCCACAGGCACAAAAATATTGGAGTCCGAGAATGAAATGGATGCCTTGGATGGTGAATTCCAAGAGGGAATGATTTCCACTCTTAAAAGGATTCAAGATATTCCATGTGTGCAGAATATTCAGGAAGAGGAAGGTATAGAGTAGCCTACTATTCCCAATTGGCTAAAGGAGAGATTGAAGATAAAAGTACAAACAGACATTCCAGAGGAAGATGATACAGCCGATTTCTTGGCCAGGTTAGAAACAGTTGCTGTAAAGAAGCCCGCCAAAATGTTTTCCACCATCCAGAGGGACAAAGCAGGTCACTGTACAGTACAAATTGTTGTACCGACAGTAAATAAGTCAAAGGAGGATATTGCTCGTCAAGAATACGCCATCATCATTGTCAACTTAGGCCCAACCACAAAAGGTCAAGAAGTAGAAGACTTAGACAATTCAGTCACTTAATAAGCAAGGTTGGAAAAGGAAATGGCAAAGAAAAGAGAGTATAAAAACGAGATTGAATGCTTGAAGGAGTACATCCAACACCTAACGAAACCTCTCAATCAAAGTGACGCAGTAGCTCCTCTACTTTTGAACTCTTCACAAGAAGCGGGCAAGGACTTTGAAGAAGAGATGGTCACGGCTAAGAAAACTAAGGAGTGGATGGTGAGTAAGAGTGAGGAAGCAACTACATTTATGGAGAGATTGACATTGGCTTATGGACAAGCTTCCTCATTGCTTTTGTAGGAGACCAGGTGTCTCTCAACCCCAACCTCTAACGGAAAAATGCAAGTTTTCTGTCTTGTAGTTTTTTTTGTGATTTTTGTGCAATAAGTTTTTTTGTGATTTTGATTAAAATAGATGCTAAATCAAATAAAAATACTGAATAAATCAAGAAGCAAACTATCATCTGGACAATGGCGATTGACTTTATTTTGACAAATAATTGGTTACAATGTGGAATAGCTAACATGCAATCAAAAAGGCAAACTGGATTTATTTCAAAACCTGGTTACACTTGCAGCCGCTTGAAAAAGGACATAAATGGTACGGCCAACTTGTTGACAATCTTCTCCCACCAAATAATGAATGATAACACCTCCAAAAGTCAAGGCGCCAACACTGGTACCAAGGAAGAACCAAAAAGCAAGGTGTTTTGTTCTAGAAGAAAAAGACGTCCTTTTAGCTGTGGTACGGCCTGATAGCAACAATAAATGAAGTCGTACAATTCTTGGAAATTGTGCCAGATATAGGGTTTGACCAGCCGCACAAGAATATCTCTTCCCTGATGAAAATCGACTCAAACTCTGAATAAAAACTTCACAATATGTTCTGATGTGACCTTTGAATGAAGCCACTCTGATAGACAAGCTTCAACTGATCTTTCGCAGCCTCAGTATGCTTGATTCTAAAGAGTTGACGTTCTCCAAACCCTGATTGCAGAAACCCTTGTTTCTCCAACTCCAAATGTTCTCAGAGAGTAAAGACAAATTCAAATGATCATCAATAATGAGTTCGATTTGTCTTTGATGAAATATATAACCTCTCTCAAAAGTTTGACCCCTTTCAAAAAGCAATTTAAATGGCATTTAATAATATTAATTTTGCCCTTTTTTGACTTAGGCACATTAATCAATAAATGGCATCCACTTTAATGAGTAATAAATACTCATTTAAATAAACATTTTGCCCCCTTCATTATAAAGTCATTAAATACTTTATAATAAGCCATTTAATTAATTAATAACTTTAATATTTCACTTAAAGTGACTTTATAATATAAAGTCATAATAATAATCATTTAATTATTATTAAATGCTCCCTTATTCTCCATTTGCTCAACAAATTGCCAAGCTGGGTCGAAATTGAGATGGCCAACTGAGCCAGGTGCCCTGCCAAAAATAGTAACTCCTGTTGGCCTGACTTACTATAAATAGTAAGTGCCTGAATATTGCTCTGTAAGCATTTGCAAAGGCCCAAACCTGAATCAAACGATGGAGTAATGTCCCAAAACTCAGGATAACTGCCATGGACAACCGTCTAATCAAATCTGTTAGCCTACGAGGGTCAAAATGATAGGCTCACTCCTCAACAAACAATGTCAACTAAAGCAGGGACATTATAGCTTTCCAGACTTGCTGTCGTAACAAAATCTTGGGACAACCTCTAGGATGTTCATGATAGAATCATTCCATGCCTTAGAGTGCTAAAGGGAATTCCTAAACGGGGGTTGATCGATGGGAAAATAATTGCAATAGGCGCCGCCTATGACTTCCACACTTGGTATTGGGCATTGACAACACAGATTGAGGTCTTGGAAAGAGTGAAATCTGATGGAGTCAAAGTTGAAGAGCAGATTAAAGAGGTATAGAACAAGATTTTCCTCATAGCTGCGGATGTACTTGAGAAGGAGATCATCCGGGAGAATGATATGTAGTTGGAAAATCTAAAGCATAGAGCTCAGGAAATTGCACCCACTTTGTGTAGTTGTCATAGCGAGGCGAAGCAAAGCGTGGTTATTAGTTTCACCTAATCTCTACCGTCTCTTGAATTCCTAGGAGTAGCATAGAACTTCTAAACCCTCATCCTTTTGCACTTTTTTTGAAATCCCAAACAAAAGACAGAAAAAAGAAAAGAGAGAGAGCATTATTGTCAAATTAGTCTAAGTCCTAGCTTGTAAGAGATTTGTTAACGCAAGTCCCTTTGTGTATTACCAGCATATCACAATGACCATTGAGCTTATCCACACGTCAAGACCTGACAAAAGAAACCTTGGAATCGCCATATGATGTTCTCGCAATCTTAGCATATGCGATGGTTTTTCAAGAGAGGATAAAGTGTCTTTGGACTTTTTATTCTAAAGTGTTTGGTGGATGATAAAATGTACACCAACACGTAGTAAACTCGACTCCTCAATTGAATACATCTTTCCAACGGCCCTCATTAACCCTTCTTTTACCTTTTTGTCATCACAAGGAGGCAACCTAGCAGCTTTTGGTGCATACCATTTGGGATTGAGAGCAAAGGTTGCGATATGAAGCAAGGTGTTCATAGTGTTCCACCGCCGCATCACAATGGGCTTAGGTGCTACTCATACAATCCCAAATTAGGATCCCTATTAGAAATTGCTTGTTTCATTTTTCCAAGCATACTGTCAAATGCCTCATAAATCTCTCCAAGACTAGGAGAGTCCGTATCAGCATATCTGATGACATCTACAACTAGTGAAATGAAGGAGCAATTATATCTGCAAGTGCAAACAAAAATTTGTAAAAAGACAAGTTACAAAATTAAAATCAGATTTTTTTTAATAAAACCAGTAATCAAATTATAAATTTATAAATAAAATGAACATCAGAAGGTTAATAAAAATAACAATTCTTTACCTCACATTTTGACCACCAACCATCATTAAGAACTTTGTGTTTGATTCTTTTTCCTTCTACAGTGTTTGAAGTAGACCATCTACTCCACTCTGAATTAACCATCATCAATTGTAAAGGCTTCTACACCTCAAGCATCCTCTCTAACAAAATAGAATAACTGGCATGTCTTGTCTCCATAGGTTTGAGGAATTCCTTCTTTGAAAATGTCCTGAAGAGAACAAGTGAGGTGTGATGGTTGCAAATAAACATCTGAATATTTGTATCTTCTATCACCACTTGTTGCACCCATTCTATTTTTCCTATGTCTTTCAATGCGTTGTTCAACTCATGAACACGACAAGGAGTCCAAAAGATGTGCTTGTAACCACTCTCCACCATCATGCCAACTAATTTGCACACACGTGTTGAATTAGTAACCACCTGCACAACATTGGAGGCTCCAACCTCCTCTATAGCATCTCTCAAAATATGAGCTAGTTGAACATGTTACTATGATGTTGATAAGTGGTTGATGTCTTATATCGGTCCACCCATCCATGACAATAGAGCAGCCCATCCTAATCCAACACTGTTTGATGTCCTCCATCACCAAATTCACCTTGGAATATTCTTTATCAAGGAGTTTAGTGCATAGTTTATGTTCTCCAGGAGGGGTGAATGAGGAACTAATACTAGTTACATCTTTGAACATTTGTTTGAACTTTGAAGTAAGGAGAATGTGCTACATGGAATGGGATGGCATGGGCATAGAAAAACTTGACAATGGAGGACTCTACCACATCTCGTGCATGCACATTGAATAAACTTGCAACTGTATTTGGCTGCTCACTAGTAATAGTCTTCCTCTTCCCTCTTGTGGAAATATAAATATCACCACTAGCACTACCAACTATAGAAGGCATATGCATAACTGATTGTGCGGATTGTGTTGGCATTGGCAACCCCTTAGACTTTGATTTTGCATCCATATGCAATCTATAACACTCCACCCTCTCATCCTCCTTTATATCTTCACAAATCTTTACCCCTTTGGCTTTAAAGCCCAAAGATGAGAATACACCCTTGTGTAGCTCCCATTAAAATGATCTTCACAAATGTGACACCTCCACAATCTCCTACACCCTGAATTTTTCTTTTTGCCTTTGTCTATGGCTGTCACTAATTGAAGAAGAGGTTTTTTAGAATTAAAGGGGCCTTTTGCATAAGTTTTTATAATTTCATAAGGGCATTCAAATGGATTTTTTTGAGCCTATCCCACTTCACCCGTACCACTTTCATTTTTTTCTTCCCTCTCAACATGCCCACTACTCTCACTACTATTGCTCATGTTGTTTTGTTTTGGAATTTATAAACTGAAAATTAAAAAAAATTAAAATCATACATTTCATCTTTGAAACTTAAAAAAAAAATTGAAACCAAAAAAAAAAAAAGAACAAATGGAAGATTAACATACCTCTTTTACTTCTCTAGCTGGTTGCTACCTCACTCTTCACTTCACTCCTCACCAATGCTGGTTTTTCCAACAACACCTTCAAACACTCCTCTTTGCCTTTCTAACTTGCTTGGAAATTTTTTTCATGTAAAAATTTAACAGCACAAAGATTTACTGAGGGGGGGGGGTGAATCAGTAAATCAATCAAACTTTCAATTCTCAATCTTTTCAATCTTATTACAATCAACTTTTACAACCTTCTAAACGAACTTAAACTCTTATCAACATCAACCTTTTGATATGAATCAATTTACACAAGCTGACATAAATTTATTGAAAACTTCAAATGATTTTTTACAAGTGGAAGTAGGCACCAACCTACTTGTTTTACAAAGAAGATGATTTAGTAGGCTGCAACCTACAAGGGACACCCAAACCTCTTAATTATTTAGTAGGCACCAAACTACAAGGAGCACCAGCCCCTAATGCAAGGCACCAACCTTGACTTGATGGTTGCAAGATGATGCCTTCAATCTGACCTGCACTATCCCAATCCTCCAATCTGCGTTTGGTGATGAATGATCTCACACTTAGCCCACACAAGGAGATGGGACTTCAGATTTAGAATGCTCACTTACCCAACCACACATTTAAAACAAAGAATGAATTGCCAATATATACTTTGATCAAAGATTGTGCCTCTTGATGAAAGATTGTGTCTTTGTCTTTTCAATATTCACTCATACCCCTTCATTAAACCGGTTTTCTGCCTTGATGATCTTTTATTTTTTTTTGACTTTGTTACTCCCTTAATAGATAGTTCGACATACTCTTCAGATTATGTTCTTTCAACACATAAGCATACTTAATGAAAGTCAAGTCAAAGAGAACCACGTCTATTTGCAAGGTTACGCCTCCTTGAAGAAATGTGTCTTTCAGAAGTCTGTTGAGGAGGCATGAAAGAGACAAGAGACGCACTATAGCAACTTTTGGAGATTACGTCTCTTTAGAAAAGGCGTATACATAGATTATGACTTTTTGTTTCAATCCTTAAAAACACGTCCTTTCCATTATGCATCGTATGAACACGTCTTCTTGAAGATACGTCCATAATCCTTAAGCAGCCAATGTTTCTCTTCAATTTGCAACTCTTCATTTATTTGCTTTTAACAAATCGTTCTTTTCAACATTTTTTCAGGTATTAGACAGCTCCCGACAGATTTGTCTTTTACGCCTTTAGACTTCCTCTTGTGAAGCATCAACTTTTATTCACAGCTCTGATTATTATCTTCATTGAAATTTGAATCTCTTTTAAAAGCCACGATACCTCCAAATTAACGTTTCATCACATTCTCTTTTTATTCCTTTGAGAAAGCCACGATATATTGTCACCAGCATCTTATAAGATAATCATGATTCTATCTTCAGAATAGTTAATGAATAACCCGATGAATATATTATGGTGCGATATAGAGACACCTGAAGTTATGTGAGACCCACGATTAATAATGCCTTTGTCTTTATTTATCGTTTGTTTATCTTAGATAGTTAGACTTCTTCAATTACAATGGTACTGGACATAGAAGATCCAAACGCCTAAACATCAAATACCCGATAATCTCCAATATGCGTGATTATTTATCGATGCTTCCTCTTCGACAATGACTGGCACAGGAAATTGTTTATTATGCTCATTGTTTCTCAATAATACCACTCGGCGTATTTTATACACTAATCTGAAACAGGTGATGGTCGAGTAACACATGATTTCCTGAATCGTTCTCCTTCAATCTTCAGCTATCATGTAAATGACGAACACCTCAATATACGTGGCTGACAGTAAAATGACTCGATAAACTTTGAGTAAATGCCCCGATAAACAATTTAGCTTATCCCATAAGAATCACGGTGGCACTAATCTCGTCCAAAACTCTGAGTGTATTCCCTTTCACTAAGAGCATTGTTAAAGTGGCATCCAGGAAGATATCGAACTCTTTAGGAATAGAATCAATTTGATCATGTTTGTTCTCTTATTAGAGATACTCGATACCAGTAGCAATAGCTCTTGCAATAACCCGATGATATCTCCAAAGCCTTCACATCTTATACATTACAATGATATAAGAATGAATCAATATCTGATATTCATTAAAATAATTAATTATTGATTAGATGCAACTGATTAATAAAGAGCAAGTCAAGCTCTACAGGATCACATCTTCATTCCTCCACAAATGGATCACTTTATTGAATCTTAGTCTTTGACTTTAAATACAACAATCTTTGTTCGTGTACCTTCTTGACATCAATGACAACATTTCCAACAAATACATGGGTTTAGAAGAGATATAAATCACTGCATTTTATTTTTATTGATTTTTCTAAGATAGGTATGCTAGTATACACTGCTTGCATATATATAAATAAATATGTTAATATTATTTTTTAAATACATTAAGTTATTATATACATGTATCTATCTTTAATTGTAATATAAAGATATTATCTATATTATATTTTTAATGTATCATTATCTACTATTTATTTAGTAAAGTGAATACCTATTTACTATTTTATTTTCTAAAATACATAATATTTCATTAAAATTAAAATTAAACATTTCTATGTGGACCATACTTTTTTTTGTTTTGTATTTTACTATTTTTATGTCTGCTCTTTAATAGTTTTTGTTAACACTCTAATGCAAGAGCATCCGGACTCACAAGCAATCCTGCATCACCAAAAAAATATTTTCTTTTCATGTTCAATCTTTTGCATTTTTGGTGTGGGTTTGAACTTCAAGAGAATATTGTAAAGTATTTATTTGCGAGAACTTTATTTCCATTTCATACATCAAGGTCAAGCAAGGTGTTTAATGTGATTTGCAAAATTACACAATTTCAAGGTTCTAGGGGTTCAAATGGTCTATTTAGCATGGTGGAAGGAGATTTTGAAGGAAGATTAATTAAAATTAATTAGTTTTCTCCATTTGGATGCCTAAGGAAGTGTGCATAAGACAAGTGACTCTTGGCATTCCCCTTTAGTCTTATTCTTTCAATTTTGGTTCATAAAATGGAGAAAAAACTAGTAATTTTTGGAAAACAAATAAATGACTCTTCAAATTCCAACTTGGGGTGAATGACCACGACTTGGTTATTGATTTTATTCATTTTTCAAAGGCATATACAGCAGCAAGATATTGGATATGTTTCAACAACTTTTAATGGCACTTTTGGGAGCAACAAACAATGTTTTATTTCATGTTTTTGCAGGAATTTTAAAGGTCAATCAAAGAGCAGATTTGGAAGCCACTCTTTTGGGTTTTCACATAGTTGAAAACGTCTTTAAATACAGCCTTTAATGGTGTCAAGAGGCAGCAATCAGAATCAGCAAGTTTGAGGAAAGAATTTGCAAGTTGCTCTAGAGGATTGCATGAAGGAAAGTGCCGAAAATTATCTTTCCAAGAGGGGAGGAATAGAAGAAAGGAAGAAGAAAGTTGCAGATGTGTTTTATGTGTTCAAGGCAACCATGAGAGCTCTAGGATGAAGAAAAAAAATCAGATTTACAAAGAGGAGTGAAGCCAAGGAAGTTTAAGGCAAGAGACCTTGAAGATTTGAAGGCATGAAGTGCCTAGAAACCCTTGTAAAATTTCTGAATTTAATTTCTTTGTTGAAATCCTCACCATATGTAATTGTTCTTGAAGAATTTTCATGTATGGATATGTATGAACACTGAAAGAAAGATATGTTTCAAATTATTTTTCCATTTATATGTTAATGTGGATTAGATGGCATGATAAGGCTGCAAGATTGGGTGGTTTGATAAGACCCCCCAATCTTGACCGCATCACACTCTCACACCATTACATTCCACTCCTTGCTGCCACTGCAGTTACGCCTCTTGGTGTAAATTGTAATACCAGTACTTAATACATTGTCAATAGTAATACACTTGATTTACATTTTTTCAACAAGATGCAGCCAATTAAAAATTCTGGTTCTAATTGTTTCAAATATACGGCAACCAACATCAGGAATAAGAATGTAATATACTATTGATGCTGAATATTCTGATAGTTAATATCATCAAACTAGTTTTTGATACCACAAACGAATTAACTAGATAACACTGAAGGTGCGTCTTCTAACAGGAAGTCTTGTCTTATAGTTATTTATCTAGAAACATGGAGCAATTGGCCTACTCAGCAAGAGTGATAAGCAATGAGATAACAAGTGGAAGATAGATAAAAGTCACACAACATGCTGCTTTTAGACAGCTAGGATGCTATTATAAGGCAGAAAAATTTAAGGATGAAGAACACTAGAATAATATTATAATGCACTGCTGTATACAGAATCACAGTCTTCTAATGTTCCAGCGGTCCTGTTCTGATCGAATATTACTCCACTCCTATGCTTACATACAGAAAAAAAAAAGAAGAAGAAGAAGAATTCAACCAACATATCTTTGTTGATTTGATCTTTGCAAAGGTTCTCTATGCCAAGTTGTAATGAAATGGAACATTCAATGTGTTCGCTAGTTGACAATCAAACATACTGGCTGAGTTAAGCATGCCTAATGTAGACAGAGGGTGAAATAGACCAATAATACATATCTCAACTTTGAAATGCCTATCAGTTTGACTTACCGATACTCAAACTAGGATGGATATTCCATACACTACTCGTCAACATACAGATTCACTTAGAGAACAACAAAAACAATATTCAACCCTGCACACAAGTCCACCAAATATGTTTGTAGTTTGCCTCAATCAACTTCCCTATAGCTGTACACACATGGGTTGCATCTATCACTAATCGCACCACATTCTCTGGACCAAACTCCTCAATGAAGAAATTGGAACTAAAAATTGGCATCCTTGCAATGCCCTAAACAATCGACGACCCTAAGAAAGTGTTGAAAGTTTTTAGCTCGAATAGGAACTTTTGCACAAGTTCAATGTTAACAAGTTAAAAAGTAGTTCAAGCGGTTCGTGTTATTCTATTTTGCATTTCACTTTTATGGATTAAATTGAAAGTCTTTTATTTAGCAAATTAAGTCTAATAAACTGTAAATAAACACTAATGATTTAGACTTATCTTCCAACTCATCTCTTGTAAGAGATAAGGATGCTTTTTCGAAGATTAGATTTTTAGTTGAATAGTATAAAGATAGGAGCAAGACAAAAGAATGTAAATATACAATGAATTTTTGTACAACTAGGCGATAAAATAGAATAGTGTAATGTTCCCGTTTTTGCTCATGTCAGTGTGGAGTTGTAGCTTTGGCTTTCTCAGTCACAGTCCATCGTGTCGAAGGGGTTATCTGATGTTTTGAGGAGCTCTGGAGTATTACAACACCTTCAGTTGTCACTTCCGATCAGGTATTTGTATTTTCTGCAGTTTCAGTAGGTGGTGCAGGAAATAATTGATAATTAAATAATTCATTAAGTTGTCAAATAAAGCATAGTTAAATGATGCCTTAAATTAATTATTTATTAAGTGAAGTGACTAATGTGCGGAAAAAGTAAAATATTGAAATAAGTCACTTTTTGGGAGAAATAAGGATTTAAAATTAAAAGGAAATATAGGCTTTTCAAGAAAGGGTCGAGTAGTTACGGAAGGATGAATAAAAAGTTTTGGGAGCTCAATTGAAGGGGATGCTTGAATTATTTTCTAAAGGAATTTTGGAGAGCTTCTTGAGGAGCTTGAACCCTAGGACAAAAACCCTAAGGGTAAACCAATTCGGTAGCCATTAAGGTTTCACGCATGAATATAACGTTTTCTAATTATGAAATTTGTGATGTCTTGTTCCAAGACAAATTTCAAATTTCAAGAGGTTTTAATCTAAGGTACAGTATGAATTGAATAAATTATTATATTTGCAGTTTTGGTTTAGCTATAATCCTCTTGCGATGTCAATTCATTCCTGTTTGAAGTAGAACGGTCTATTGTGGAACTTTAAAGTTTGAGAGGTGAAACGCACCTGTTTATGCTCGACTTATTTGTTGTAATGTCCCCGTTTTTTGGGTAATTGCAGATATTGATATTTAGTTTATTTTATTCCCATAAACTAAATAATGGAGACATAAAGGAAAATAATTAAATTAATTATTTTAAAGTTGACTATTTTAAATAAATATCAAAAGGAAAAATTTATTATAATTAATTTAATTAAAGTGACAAATAAAAATAAATAAAATATTATAAGTCACTTTATTAAACGTTGTCATGTCACTTTATTAAATAAAGTGTGCTTCTAGAAGCTAGAGGTGGTTACAATTGGCTTCTTCTAGAAGACTCAGCTGAGCCTTTAAAAGGAGGAATAAGGAAAGCGTTTGATCATCTATTATTGACTTAATATTTCTCTATGCATTGTTGCAAAAGCTAGAATTACAGGCTCAACTAATTTTTTGAGGACAAAACACCCTTGGAAAGGCTTGGAGGATTGGACAAAAACCCAATTCCTTCGGTGGGTCTACTTGAAATGAACCGGACCAAATTTTTTCGATTTTGAATTACAATCAGCAATGCAAACACACCGTTAGGGTTAGATAAATCAAACCAGCAGTTACAATATAACTCTTTGCCAAGAATGCGCACTCAATCTCAACAAGAGAGAGGCTGTCATATGGCAAGAGGATCGTCAGTACAATAAATCAGAACTGCAAGAAAGTAACTCAACACCAAGTATGTGCTACCCAAACCAGAATGGAATGAGGCGACCATATGGTGGAGATTTAAAGAAATACAAATGCAACTTCGAAATAAACTCAACACCCAGAATGTGCTTTCAAACCCGGAGTGGGAATGGAGCTACCATAGGGCGGAGATGTATGATATTACAATGCAAATCAAAGTAAATAGGCGGCAAGCCAGCCTCTTCCACTTATTCAGTGGGCAATTACAAACATGATAAGCAAAACTGAGAGAATTGTTGACAGTACTACTGTTCAGCTTACAATGAGAAGTAGAATGCCGCAAGATCAAGGATTTAAGCTCTACAAGTTGCTGCAATAGTAAAGATGTCATCCACTAGGTCAATAATGAATTCCTAACACCCGTCCTTCGCTAATATGCAATTTTCTCAAGTCTGATCTGACAGACCACAACATGAATTACAGAACCAGCAATACATAAACTCAATGAAAAGCACACAACTCACTCATTTCTCACTCAAATTACATGAAAACTGATGCAAAAATACTCTTAAAATGATGGCGCCTAGTTTAGTTATGAAAAGGGACAGCTAAAAGTGGCTATTAATTAATGGCACGGATCCCAAAGCACTCCAGAAAGTAGGGCTTTCAAGAAATGACGAATTTGCTTTATAAAATCAGAAACTTCATTAAAAATCCCACAAATTTGCAAGTAAGGTCGCCCCAAGTAGAGAAGATGATATGACCAACACCCAGAACAATATCTTTTTTTATTTTTGATATATGAATGAAACTTCGAATCAGCTATGATATTCAGCAACATCCAGAATATGACAGAAATGCAAGTACTCAGCTACAAAATGCAAGATCATCAAAACAATGCAAAACCTCACTACAAATTCACTCAATAACTAGCAAACCTCTCTACTAGGTGCTATCTTTCAAGCACGAAGTCGAGCCCAAGCTAGGAGGCATTCATTCCTCGAAGCAATCCAGCAACCATTTCGGCAGCATAACAATACTCAAGATATCAGATGCCCAAATGAAGACCCAAGCTCTCCTTTTATAACTTTGTGAAAACTCTCCAGAAGCTTCTAGAAACCCTAACTTTCAAATTTGAACTGTCTTCTTTTCCCTCCAATTTGGGCGCCCCCTTTCTCAAGGTTTAATTTAACTTTATTTTAAAATCTTTTCCTTCATAAAAAGGCGTCCTTTTCTCCAAGTAATATTTTTGACTTTAGAAATATAAAATATTTCCTTCATGAGACAATACCCCTCAAGGTCCCCTTCTTTAAAACAACTTAAAGTCATAATACTAGGACAAAGGGTTATTTTATAAAATAAAACATTATTGTCTTTAAAATACTTATTCCTCCAAAATGAACCCCTTACGCCAAAATTCAGAATTACCCAATGAACTGCCAGAAGAGGAAAGTTGACTGAGCTGGTGCTGACTGGACCACTGCCAAAAATAGAATTTACTAAAAATAGTAAATTCGGAAAATTGCTCGGATCAAACTGCATGCGACACCATTGCGAAGCTTTCTGAAAACCCAGAAAGAATCCGCACTCCAAATTCCCAAACTCGAGATGTAGCGTCATAACTTACTAAAAATAGTAAGTTCGGAAAGGTTGCCCGAAGCAGTTGCAAGTCATACCTCTGAAGCTCTCTGAAAACCCAGAAGGAATCCAGGAATCCAAACATCCAAACTCCAACAAGCAGAACCCTGAATTCTTCAAGAGAACCCATCAAACAGCTGGAAACCCTAATTCTACCACTGACTTGCCGACAGCACACTGAGAATAGGCTACCAATCACTGAAAAGTGAAGTGCTAAAAATGGGGACATTACACTACTTCAGGGTTCACATTGGGCGATAAAAGGAAATTTGTTAAGTCTTCTATGAAGACAAATTTTCAGTATATGAATCAGCAGATGTAATATTTTATTTGCAGATTTTTGGAACTTCATTTTCAGGTTTTTGGGTGCAATTTCAGTCATATTATGAGTTGTATCAGGCTCATATCAGCTGTAGGGATACTCAGAAATTAATACCAACACTTTGGTATTTGTTGTTTTTTGCCATTTTGGTTAAATAAGGGCATATATCAGTCATTGACTCATTGAGTGTCATTATCAGTCATATACAGGTTGCTGGGCACATTTTGTCTATATATCTGAGCTGTTTCAGAAATGTATGAGCTGTACATGCACTCAGAAATTCATAACAGCAGCTGGGTGTTTCTTATTTCTTGCATTTTTGACCCAATGAAGGCTTGTACTTGATTGGGTATGTGAAGCAATAAATTATTTGTTCAAATATTTAATTTGAATCAATTCTATTGCATTGTTCTCTGCTGTTAATTGCAATCAGATTTAGAAATCAGAAATCTAGGGCATAAATCAAAAATTTTAGGGCAGATCCCATTGGGGATATTACATTTGCATACAAAGCGCCGGTCATGAAAAGGGAAATAATTTCATGAGATATCTCACTCATTCTAATCGCCATCCATTTTTTCTAAAAAAGACAAGCAATAACGATTGCCAAGGGTCTGTGTGGCGGCAAAATCAAACCCCAGGCATAAAGTATAGTCGCAGCTATATTAAATAAGTAATAACCGCTGACTTTTGACAGGGTCACTGTATAAGAGGAAGACAGATTTATGAAAGATGTGGCATTGGGAGGAAACTTGTATAATTCGTAATAGTTGGGAAGTTTCGACCCACTTTATGATGCAGTATTTCATTTAATCAGCCGCCATTTCAACCTTAACCCTGTGGAAAGGGGAATTGAAGATTATCGAAACTTCTACAGAACCTGATGTCTTTGGAAGGTGCCGCTTCTATAATGAATGACTTCTGTCTACTTCATACTGGATATAGTCGAAGGTAATAAGTGATTATAAGTTGGCAACTGTATCTTTGAACATATACATATCTGGTGTGACGTGAGAGGTTGGACGGGGGAGATCTGTTAGAAGATTTGTCATTGATGTCAAGAAGTAGCTTAGTTGAGAAATTTATTAGTAAGATTGATGGAGTAAAAGATTAATGGAGTAACATAAATCTGAGAACAGATTGAAACAATTCTGTGTTGGATTTCTATCAGATCGAAGTTCAAGAACGAATAGAACGAATAAATCTAAAGGGCAGATTGCAGATTGAAATCAAGCTGAAGCAGATCGATGGCAATCTCATACAGTTTGTTGCAGATTGCAGATTGAAATCAAGCTGAAACAAAACAACAAAGGCACGGTGATGGTAATTAATTCATATCTAATACAGATCGATGGTGATTAGTTGATAGCTGATCGGGGTTCCAAGGAACGCAATTAATTCATGACTAATCGGGATTCCAAGAAACATGATTAATTCTACACGTGTCTATTGATTCATAACTTTGTAAATTTCTGAGGGACGCGATTTCATCAACGGACGTGTTTAGTAGTTGCGATTTCTTGAAGAGTTAACAAAACAATTTGTTGCTTTGAAAGGGTGCGATCTTCAAGAGATATGTTCTTTACATGAACAAATGCGATTTTCTTAAAAGAACATATCAACTTAATGAAAATGACATGTCTGTCCAAGACGTGGCTTTTCTTCACTAAAAGAGGTGTTTTGCTGAGTAAAACAAAAAAGGTAATCCTTCCAGATTTGAAAGACATCAAAAAAACACAAGTAATAATTTTAAGGAGAGTGTGTAATTTCTTCTAAACATAGTTTAAAAAGGAAATCTGTTCTGCTTGTAAACAGAAAATTAATTTAATCAAGAAGAAGTTGTTTAGCAAAAGGTGTGACTGAAGGATGAAAAGGCAAAAGTGGTGATTATCAAATGTTGCAATCTTTGAGTAATCTATATATTTGAGACCTCATTCAAGGCTGCAATTGTGGTCGTGAAGTTCAAAGTGGTCTGTATCAAAAACCCATCTTCTTGTGTGGGCTGAGTGAGAGATTCTTCATCACAAAGGCAGATTGGAGGATTGGGAGAGTGCAGATCTGATTGAAGACATTTACTTCATCCATCAAGTCAAGGTTTGGTGCCTTGCATTAGGGGTTAATTCTCCTTGTAGGTTGGTGCCTACTAAAATTGTAAAGGATTGGATGTTCCTTGTAGGTTGTAGCCTACAAAATCATCTCATTTGTAAATCAAGTAGGTTGGTGCCTACTTCCATTTGTAAAATCATTTAATTAATTCAATAAAGTGGTGTCAACTTGCTTTCATTGATTCATATCAGAATTTGATGTTGATAAAAGTTTAAGTTCGTTGAAAAGTTAAGAAGGTAAAAGTTTGTATAGATTTACTGATTCACCCCCCCCTCTCAGTAAATCTTTTGTGCTCTTCAAGATACATGCATCAGATAATTAGCGTTGGATTATTTATGAGGGCATGAAGATAGCTGTGCTCTCTAATAATACCGCTACATATTTAGAAGCTTCCATGTTGGGCGTAAGACTTCTATAAGCAGTCCAATGTAATATGAGAGTTTATATATGTGCATCGAAATACTACAGGCAGTTGTAATCCATGGAGTTTGATGAGCATCAACTGCACAGAGGGGGATCACTATCTCACTATTGGCAAAGAGTTGAAATATTGGGTATGCACAGAGCTTGCAAGAAGGCACCAAGCTGGACGCATTGCTGCCAGCAATTATTGCTGTCACCTCCATTCGTTGGCTAGTGAGAGGTTAGAATTTGTATCCTTGTACTCTGCTATTGTAATAGCAAAAATTGAATAGAAATTCCATTATTACAGTTGTTATTTGCTATGATCAAATATCTGTCAAAATATTTACTCCTTGAACTCCCAAGCAAAGTGGGCCAATTCTGATGCAATTCGTGTGCAACCCACTCTGAATTTAAAGTCTGAAATTTATAAAGTGATGTGAGCATTATTGTGTATATTGATTGCCAATTGTTCTGTTCATATTATTTATACCGTCATACATCTGGATATTTGAAATAATCCATATCTGCTCGAGATCATCTCTCTTCCGTGGCAATAAACTGGCGTTTAAACCTAGAACAGAAAACAGACAAACTGTTTGACGAAATGCCTGCTCACGCGAAGTCATGAAATCAAAAAAAAATTGTATGATAATTTGGCCCGGGATATTTCAAATAGCTTGTAGAGGTTTCCTTGTAAGTTTTTCGAAGGAATGAGACACTAATTTGAAGGTGTAAATTATCTGTATATTTGTTTTATGCTTCAACATTTGAAGTTTCAATAATTGTGTGATTCATGCAATGTTAGAAGAATAATTTTGTTTACTAAACATTAAGATTTCAGTCATCTTGCTTTAAACTTTATGTGATACCAGAGCAGGTAAATGCAGGAGGAAAATTGTGTAGGAAGAATAAGAAAATTTGGGGATTTTCTTTGTGAAAATCACACAAGTTCTTTACCTTGATAAATGGTAGGCCTTTTTTTTCCAAAAAATCACAAGTTCTTAAGAAAATTGTAGGTTGTTTACTAGGAGAATCGCATAATGTTTTAGAGCAAAATTGGGACAGGTATTGTTTGTATTTTGTGTCTGGTTTTTGAGATTCACAGGGGTTTTAAAAATTGACATAAATCGCAATGAATTTTTTCTCCTCAGAATCACACCAGTTCTTTCTTAAAACTACAACAGTTTCATGGTGAAATCACAACCAAGATGAAGTAAAATTGCAGCCAAAGGTTTTATGCAATGGGTTTTCTAATTTTTAAGCCATTTTTGCAAAGGTAAACACACAGCTAAGGTTTTTGTGATCACAGCTAGGAAAGCAAAGTTTTTTTTACTAGCAACAAAAGTGATGCTGTTGATGTTCATACCAGCGTCGGTCTTGACTTCCAGCTGATCTTACATATTTAAATAAATTAGATGATAGTCTTTGACTATCTAATTTATATATATATATTGCGATTTAATGAAGAGGCACGTATTCTTAAGAAGATGCAATTTATTTAAGGCCGACTTCATTTGTTAAGAAGGATTATGATTTGTTTATTGAGGCCAACTTCCATGAAGAGATGTAATTTCTTAAAGCCAACATCATGCATTTAAAAGTCACAACTTTTGATTAGAGGCCGACATGATCAATTAGAAGGGATGCGTCTCTTCTAATCATTTGTATATATTCTCATTGATTTGTCCATTTGTTATTCATTCATTCAGTTCGTGTTCTTCATATGCGAGTTCAATTCAAGAGCAGAAGTTCGAGTTATTAGTTTCAGATCGCTTATTGATTATCCTTCATCAAGTGTGAGTTCTTCAAGGCAGTTTGATATCTATTGAGGCTGTATTTTGTATCAGCAAATTGTTATCTTGAGTTGGCTGTGTTGCATCCTTCTTTGGTGCTCATATTTGGCCTTCATATTGGCCTATTGTAAAAGGAGACTTTCTTTGTTGAGATTCAATATATAAGTGATATATTATCCCTCAAGAGGAGGGTTTTCCCAGGGTATCTGCTGTGTTATTGTGTCTGATTTTGAATTAATTTTCTATGCATTTAATCTGATCACTAAATTTAACATGGTATCAGAGAGGGTTTGAGGAGATCGTGATCAGATTTGTTTATACAGCAATACTCTATTCTCTTCTTTACATTTTCTTGTCTATCTCTACCTTTGTCAAGATGGTGAACGGTTTGAAGATTGAGGATAGACTCGAGAGAGCATCAAACTTCACATCATGGAGATTTAGGATCATGCTTACCTTGCGTGAAAATGACTTGGGTGAGTTTGTGGAGTCCAGTATTTCCTGAACCTGAGGAGGAAGAAAGGAAGTTGTAGTGGGTGAAGAAAGATATCAAGGCAATGAAAATATTGGTTGATTCCGTTAAGGATCATATCGTTCCTATTGTCTCTAAGTTGAAGACGGCAAGAGACATGTTTAAAACATTGGAAGAAATGTACGAAATCAACAATACCAGCCGAGCACTTGCACTGAAGCAACAACTACACCATGTGAAGATGGCGAAAGGAGAATCTGTGATTGCATATTTCATGAGGATTCAGCTTTGAGAGATCAGCTTTCGACAATTGGACATATGGTTGATGACAAAGACTTGACTATGCTTGCTCTCAATGGTCTTCCTTTGTCTTGGAATCCTTCATTTAGGGAATCAGTGCAAGATCAAAATTGCCTAAGTTCGATCGTCTAAGGGCAGACTGCATTCAAGAAGAATCAAGGTTGGTGGCTAGAGACGTTAGTCAAAGTTCAAAGAATGAAGATATTCATGTTCTCGCCTCCCATGCTTCGAAGAAGAAAGGAAAAGATGGAAGGAAAGGGTTCTTCAAGAGGAATCGAGATAAGGGAAATGATGATGCACCTGCCTCCAAGAAGAAGAGAGACATGTCCAAGATTCAATGCTTTAGGTGTGATAAGTTTGGTCACTTTGCTAAACATTGTCCAACTAGACCTAAGCAACAAGCCACCATTGCAGATGTTGATGATGCTTCTCCACAGAAGGATTCATGTGAATAGTTGTTCTATTCAGCATTGTCAAACAATGTACCTACAGATACCAACACTTGGCTGATTGACAGTGGTGCTTCTCGACACATCACCGGATTTAAAGAGCACTTATCAAGTTTGGTGGAGAAAGATTCTTCCGAACAAGTTATTATTGGAGATGATGCTAGCTACTTTGTGAAAGGGATTAGGACCTCTACTCTTCATTTGGATTCCGACATTACACTTCAGTTGAGGGATATTCTTTATGTTCCAGGAATCAAGCGCAATCTCATCTCCATTTCAGCTCTAGAAGATAAAGGATATCAAGTTGCCTTCTCCAAAGGCAACGTTCTTGTGTGGATGGAGAATTCCAGTTTCAAGGATGCTCAAGTAATTGGTGTTAGACATGAAAGCCTCTATAGGCTATGTACACGTCCTCTACAAGCATTAGTTCATGATTCTTCAAGCCTATGTGATCTATGGCATCGAAGATTGGCTCACCTTCACTTCCGAGCCTTGCCTATCATGGAGAAGATGGTCATGGGACTTCCTAAGTTCAATCAAGAGCATGAAGGAACTTGCAAAGGATGTGCTATGGGTAAGAATTCAAAAGCTCCTTTCCACAGTAGACAAAGTAGATCTAAGTGTATTTTAGACCTTATTCATTCTAATTTATGTGGACCTATGTATGTTCCTTCTTCGAGTGGTTTCTTGTATTATGTTCTTTTTATCGATGATTACTCTAGAAAGACTTGGATTTATTTTTTGAAAACTAAAGAGTCTAAGGAAGTGTTAGAAAGGTTCAAGGAGTTCAAAGCTCTTGTAGAGAATCTTTCCGATAAAAGAATCAAGATCCTCAAATCTGATAATGGAGGAGAATACACCTCTGGTAGCTTTCGAAAATTTTGTGTTGATGTTGGGATTAAGAGGGAGTTTTGTGTCCCCTATAATCCTCAACAGAATGATGTTGTAGAGAGAAAGAACAGGACGATAGTGGAAGCAGCAAAAGCCATGATCCATGACCAGGATCTACAAACCTTCTTATGGGCAGAAGCTTCTACGACTGCGGTATATGTTCAGAATAGAAGTCCTCACAAGGTCTTCGAGAATGACTCCGAAAAAAGCCCGAGGTTAGTCATTTGAGGATCTTTGGATGTCCTGTCTATGTTCATGTTCCAAAAGAGAAGAGAACTAAGTTGGAGCCTTCTGGCAAGAAGGGAATATTCGTGGGCTACAGAGAGACATCAAAAGTCTATAGGATATATGTTCCAGGTCAAAATTTGATTGAAATCAGTAGAGATGTCACATTCGAGGAAGATGTTGCATTTAGAAGATCCAAGGGAACTCATGTGGAGATTGACTATGATGAGCCTCCTCAGGATATGGAAGTTGACCATACTCCAAAGATTCAGAGGGAGACTTCTGAACCAAAGGAAGATGTTGATACAGTTGAGCCCTTGGAACCTACTGATGGGCCTACCGATATTGTGATTAGAAGAAAGAGTCCTCTTTGGGCTAGACAAACTATGCAAGAGGCTGAAAGGTTCGCAGCTCCTAGAGGTACATTCAGAGAAAGTAAAAGGGTACATAAGTTCTCCAGTTATGTTGCCTTGATGAGTTAGATTATTGAGTCTGAGCCTTCTAGTGTGGAAGAAGCTTCCAGTCAATAGGTTTGGAAAGATGCTATGACAGAGGAGTGCCAATCAATTCTCAAGAATGATGTTTGGGACATTGTTCCTAGACCTGAAGGCAAATCTATGATATCTTCGAAATGGCTCTTCAAGATCAAGCATGCAGTTGATGGGAGCATTGAGAAGTATAAGGCAAGATTCGTGACTCGTGGGTTCTCACAGAAAGAGGGAGTTAATTATGAAGAAACATTTGCTCTTGTTGCTCACTACACTTCTATCAGGACCATCATTGCCATTATTGCATCTAGAGGATGGAAGATTCATCAAATGGATGTGAAGACAGCCTTTCTAAATGGTGTGATCGAGGAAGAAGTTTATATCGAGCAACTTGATGGGTTCGAGGTACATGAGAAGGAGTCTCATGTTTGCAAGCTGAAGAAGGCCTTGTATGGTCTTAAGCAGGCTCCTCGTGCATGGTACGAAAGAATTGATCGTTACCTGTCAAGTTTGGGCTTCTTGAAGAATGATGCTGACTCTAATCTATACTTTAAGGTAATTAATGGTGAAGCATTGATTTTGGTTTTATATGTTGATGATTTGATTCTTACTGGAGAAGATCACCTCATTCTCGAGTGTAAGGAGTTGGCTTCTGAATTTGAGATGAAGGACATTGGGCTCATGCATTACTTCCTTGGCTTAGAAGTCTAGCAGAAACCAGATGAGATGATTCTGAGTCAAGGGAGGTACACCATTGATGTTCTTAAGAGGTTTGGTATGATGGATTGCAAATCCATGTCTACACCTATGGAGACCAACCTACATAAATTGAAGGAGGCTGCAGCTAGTTCAAACTTGGTGGATCCTACAATGTACAGACAGCTGATTGGGTCCTTGATGTATCTAGTTAACACTAGACCAGATATCTGTTATGCTGTGAGTGCACTTAGTTAATTCATGTGTGAACCGAGACAGATACATCTTGTTGCAGC
>VDFB02084953.1:0-19348 GCA_007258455.2 Sequoia sempervirens | reverse complement strand
CTAAGAACATGAGCACAATTCTAGAAGTAGTAAACTAGGTGTGTATACATAATATGGGTTCAATAGACAAAGGCTAATACCTCAAGATTAGTGTGAAACACTTATCTTGAAAGATTTGGTAGCTAGGGATCCAATGGTGCAAATAATCACATTTTCCCTTTCCTTAGAGGTCCTAAGAACTTTCTCAAAGAGATTCTACCTCTTCTCAAGGAGATACATGGTGAATAGCTTTGAGCATGATGTTGTACCCTCCACTATACTAAGTAATGGTTGAATAGTCTTAAGGGATTCTAAAAACAAGGTGTTTATTGGATCTATGAATAGTGTGATCATCTGATAGTGCTTGAAATTAGGAGGGTCACTCCCTCTATCCTCACTAAACAAGTCCTAGTGGACCAAGGGTCTTATGACTTGGCTTAAAAAATGTTAGCTACACTTTAAGGTAAAAATTTCTCTCTCCCCACTTTGTATACCCCACCAAAAAATGTGGTTTAGGTCATCCTTGAGGTGATCAAATCCCTAAGTAGGCCTCCTAAAGGTTTCAAGACTATACTAAGTTTTTTTATCACCCAAGATTACACGAAGCACAAGGGGAGAGAATACACACAAAATAGTAAGCCTTGGTTAATAACATAAAACAAAAAAACTAAGAAGTGTGAGATTTCCATTCTCCAAGATTGCACTAGGTACAATGAGAGAGCATACATCTACACACCCTTCCAAACATGATAAGCAATGTTCATTAATCCACTAAACTAACTTTATATCCTAGATTAATGGAAAAAAAAAAGTCTTATACCAATGAAACTAGCATTAAATCATTATAAATATTGATAAATATGATCTTTGACCAACGTATACAGGCTGCACCACTTGTTAGTTGACCAAAAATGCAAGTTAGATAACCAAACAAGTTCAAAACCCTAAGAAATTACAAACTGAAATGGAAGTACAACTTACTAAAACATAGGCATAGATTTGTGCTACAAAGGCATGCCAAGACATGATAATGGCATAGCTCTATACAAGAGAGGTGATTTTTTGTGAAACAAACTGACAATTTCATAGATAAGGTCCTAAAATGTGCCTCAGGGTTCAAAGAATGAAGTTTTTCATCAATTGAGCTTAGAAACCTATAAAAGTAGAGGGTAACACAATGTATTACACATAGATCTTGGAAATATATGTTAGCCAATAATCCCAAAAGGTTACAAGATGTATGCAAACTCAAATCTACTAGAAAGCTTCAATTAAACCCTAGGTTAGAGAAACCCTAGAAACCCTAATTTTTGCAACAAGGACCTACAAATATAGAACATTAGAGAAATGAAAACCTCCAAAAGAAAGAACCAATGTTAGAAAACCATAATTTTTCATTCCAAATGCATAAAATGAAAGTGTGGTTTTAGGTGACAAAGGCACAACTCTTTGAATCATAGGTGCCTTTCTACGAAATAGAGGTGCAACTCTATGCAACAGAGGTGGATTTTTGTGAAATAAAGGTGCCTTTTCATAGTTTGGGACCTAAAAACAAAACCTACATCATAAAAACTCAATAAATTTCAATAAAAATGGTTAAAGCAGGGACTTGGGTCTATGAGTATTTAGCCCAGCTTAAAATTCGATGCTTTTTCACCAATGCTGTATGTATTTCCTATAAAGAAGTATGGCCCGAATCCCTCTGGAGGCTTATAAATTTGATTGCTTAGATTGAAACCAATCTGGGCAACCTCTGACAGAGTAAAGTACGTAGTATCCACTGGGAAAAACTGCACTGACATATCCAGATAGTCGGTGTTGTCAAAGTAGAGGCAACAAAGATACACTGCATCTACAACCAACTTGGTCTTAAGTGTATCCTCCAAGTTTTTGAATCTCTCTGTATCTGTCAGATCTGAAGATGAGGGAGCCCTAAATTTCAATACACCCTCATAAGGTTGTTGGCAACTGCACGTCCTAGGATTGAGCTTCAGGTTTCCACGGCATTTTTGGTCCCCACATTGTGTCATATTTGTTTCATAGCTTTCCTCTGGCACAACGCTTTGACATGATTTAGAGCTTGAAAGATTACTCCCTGGGTTACATGCTGGGTTACCTGCAACCCTGTAAGTTAAAAAGAGAAAATCAGCACGATAAAACTTCTTTTTTCATGTGAAAACAAGTTGAACTTTCATAGGTATCTTCCAGTTGAAACATCATCATAGAAATATGCTCATTAAATAAGTGGATAAATATATATTAACATTATATTATATAAATATTATTGTAGATTGTATTATAATATACTTTCATCTATACCTTACAAAATCTTTTGAGGATGTTGATAGAAATATTTTATTCTAATTGATATATTGTCAAATGCTACTCACCATAGAGCTATATTGCCTTCAGATTGAACTTCACTTATGTTGTTATTTCTAAGGTCTACCCATTTTAGTGAACTTGAAGGATTGACGTTAATTATCAATGTTCCATTGAATTGATTGTTTTTCATTCGTAGAGTTTGAAGTACTTCGATGTTAAAAATTGTTGAAGAGACTTGTCCAGCTATGTTGCAATTATCCATGACTCTGAAACAAACAAACAAATAAATTATAAGACTCTTCATGTATTTCCATTTCTAACTCAATTGAAATTGGATTTTTTAATAACTTACATGGTGTTCAATTGTTGCAAGCTTGTCACCCATTGAGGGAGTGTGGATGAATCAAAGGAATTGTTGCTCAAATCCCTAGGAATTCAAATGACTTAGAAATATTGCAATAATACAATAATTTTTTAAACAAAGATGTCTTACATGTATCATCCACTTACATGTAAAGAAGGCTCTCTAGTGTTGATAAATCTGGTATGTCACGTTGTAGTTTATTATTTGAAAGATTCCTACAAACAACAAATAACAATTGATTTTAACAATGATTCCAATTAAAGTTTTATGGAAAAGTAAGGACTCTAACTTCTATTGGTGGTTGTCTTTTTATACGTAAATTTATGAAAATTTATTTTAATAAAATAATTTTCAAAGTAAAGATGCAAAAAATATTACTGCTTGAATATATATATATATATATATATATATTGCATATCAGTACTAAAAAACACTTAAAAATAATTTGAAAAGATTTTAAGATTAATTGATAAATTATAATTTTATAGAAAAAACTATAAAAGTTATCAATATTTGTCTACTTAATCACATATTCACTATTTTTACTTTTACTTTTGTAATTTTTTTGTAGCACCTTCATTTAATAATCATAATTTAGGCTATTTTGATTCTATTGGAGTAGGAGTCATCTCTCAAATTGACATGAACCCTCAAAAACTAAAGACTTAGTTGCTCCAAGCTTTTAGCCTTTTGACATTCAAGAAAATAGCCTATTATGCTCTTATAAATTGGATATGATTATGTATGTTAGGGTTCCATAGATTCAAATTCATCTATTCTCACCCAATCACCCACTTTTTAACAAATTATAATCCCTAAATCACCTCCAATGATTAAATTAGATTCATAGCTCAATAAAAGGTTGGGATGGACTAAAATTTAAAAGACCTAGTGAAGTCAATAAAAATGAAGAAAGGAAATGACATAAAGATTCAAATACAATAATGGCATCTTTCACCTTGTTCACTCCTTTCTTCTAAAATTGGGTTTGAAGAAAAGTTGCACCCAACACTCTCTTGATGTGCTCCTTTGATGTATTTATGGGACGTGGTTTCTTATAAAAGTAGTAACATGGTGATAGGATTGATATGATGATATATCAAATGGATATAATGAGAATAAGATAATCGAATATTAGGTAGGCTATGGAAGTTGACAAAAAATTCAACAACATAATGATAGAATGAGAGAAGATGCTCAAATGGGGTAAGAAGCCTCTAATTTATAAAATTCCCATGATGGAAATTAAGGGCCAAGATAGATTGGTTGATGGATGGATAGGATTGAATGAGGATTAGGATTTGGCTCAAAAGTTGCAATCATGTGACAAGTGTCACATGAGGGATAAGGGATAGGTTTAGGATTTGATTAGGAAAATATTAGGACATATCCCAATGTGAATAGTTGAGGTTTATAGATGTATTATGAAGTGGATGAAAGAGTTGCAAAGTTAGTTTGACTTTTGCAACAAGTGTCTAGGTTCAATGAATTTAGACAAGGTCTTAGTTAGCCATGTGCCTCTCAATAATTAGTTAAATAATAATAAAAAAAAAAAATTAATTAGTGGAGAAGGGTGATGTGGAAGGATACATTAATTAAACAAATAAATAACGTGTCTATTTAACTAAAGTGGATGACAAAGGTAAAGGTTAAATAAAATAAAATAAAAATATTCATTTATTTAATTAAAGTGGGGGATAAAGGTGAATGTTAAATTAATTAAATAAATAATACATATTTATTTAATTCAAGTAGGGGATAAAGGTGAAGGATAAATTAATTAAATAAATAATGAATATTTATTTAATCAATAGTTAGGATAGGGTAAAGTCAAGTGATTATGTATGGTCAATTTGTAGGTGTCTAGACCTAGCACTCATCACACACCCACCTACCTACACACAATCTTGTTAGGCTCCAAGAACCTCTTCTTAGCTATGTACGGCTTTCATCTATTGTACCTATCACAATCCTCCATTGTACATCAAATTACAACTACACCTAGCATTCCACACACCTAAAATATACTTGATACTATTATTTTTTATTCCACTTCTAAGGGATTTTACTAAGACGTGTCCTTAAATGTGCTTCAATTTGATTTTCTAATTTTAGGAATTTGTAGGTAGTAGAGCCAAAGTAGAAAGGAGTTCCAAGTACAACAATTTATTTCAAGAAGTGTAAAGGATAGAATCACACAATATGAGACATTATAAAATACACTTGTGTGTGGGAGTAAAAGGAACCATGTCTTAGGTAAAGAAATGTGTGTAGTCTAGTCTCTAAAAATATCAAAACATAACAAAAAAAACCTTCTAATCATTTTAGATTTATGATTCCTTCTTCTACCCTTCTTCTATCTAATCATCATCTTCACATAACCATAAAAATAGACATGCTTTTAACCCACTTCCACTACTTTATGCATTCTATTTCTAATACTAGCTCATACATGAAACTCTATATTTTTATTTATTTAAATAAATTAGGATTACATATTAATACTCTATTTCTTTGTTATAATTTGGGTGACTTCTAATGCTATTCTATTAGAGGTCGATAAATGAGGGTGTATGGGGAAGGTAAGCTAATCAACATTAATTTTTTTATTTTTATGAATGGTTATTTCACTTAGATGAACTATCAATTGGGGTTTTCAAGTGTTGTTGAGAAGTTACACCATTTTTTGTGTAGTTGTGATTGGGAAAGATTCCTAGTAACATGTGAATGTTATATCCTTCCTTTTTTGGTTCAAATAATTATCTTGTACAAATAGCTTTTAAATAAGATCAAAAGCTTGATAAGTGTCCTTTATAATTTGGAAATATATGGCTTCGAGAATTTTAATTGCAACCCAACATAGAAAAATGGTTTGTTAATGCTCTAGGTCAAATATGAATAAAATTTCACCTTGTTCAAAAAGTTACACTACACTAAGATATAACTAAAGAAGTGGAATAGAGAATACTTCAAGAACTTTATAGAAAAAGGAAGAATAGAATAAAATTTGGAGCTTCTAAGTAAGAAGGTGATCCAAAATGGCATGGATAAGGAGAGTTAAAAGCTTAAGAGAAAGACTTGATAGGTCAATACATGAAGAAATATCTGTCAAAGAGGAAATTGTTTAGAGGAAAAAATATAAATAATTATAGTTAAAGGATTGTGATAGAAATACTAAGCGTTTCATAATAAAACTAAGCTAAGAAATAATTTTAACAAAAAAATTATAGTGAAATATCTTCAAAATTATATTTTAGAAAGAATTAAAGAAATAAATAAGGAAGCAATGTTCTCTTTTTAGAGACTTACGAATAAATAAGAAGTTCAAATTTGGTATACTAAAATAAAGTCTTATAACACATTTCCAAGTTAGTTGCTAAAGAACAAATTAACCTCTTTAGGGCTATTTTCTAGAGACAAAATTAAATTTGTTACTTATTCCACAAATGTTGTCACATTAAATTAGTAAATAGATATGGTTGCTAGTGAGATGTGTAAGAAACAAAGGAACTTTGTTGAAATATTTAAACAAAACTTTTATGGCTTCAAATCCAAAGGAGGTTATTGAAACCTTTTTAAGATTTTTGCCCAGTTTCCATGTGCAATATCTTTTAGAAATTATTTCCAAGGGAATAAATGATAAACTAAAATTTATTATGATTAACATCATTAGTGAAGAAAAAAGTAGATTTTTTCATGGTATATCTATTCTTGATGGGGTAGATGATACTTTTATCTTCAGTATATCATGCAAGAAGGAAGAAATGGAAATAAAAGTAATCTTGGATAACCACTCCTTTGCCTCAAGCTAGGAGATATTTTTTTTAAATCAAGCATATTCTTCTTCTTTACTAAACCTTAGTGTAATAGAGAATTATGGATATATTAGGTTTCAAAATTGGCTACCATCCAAGAAAATATTTTGGTATCCCTCTCTTTAATGAGCATTGATCAACAGCGTTGAGGGATTTTCTAATGGTGGAATGCTACCAAAGGATGACCTCCTAGAGGAGGAGATGGTTATCATGGGTGGGGAGGATATGGTGAAATCTATTATTTTCTATTCATGTATTTTTATGTCCTATTTAATGTTTCCATGAAAAATAAAAAATAAATTGGATCAAAGCATACTTTCATTATTATGGAAAGGGACTTTGGATGATAATAAAAATAATTTCATTACTTGGGATGTACCATTTGTAAACTAAAAGGAGTTAAAGGCACTTGATTGATAAATTGGTCATCTCAAAATAAATCATTGAGGGCTAAGCTGATATAAAATGTTTTCTCAAAGCCACATCCAAAATGGGTTAAAATATTAAAAAATAGACATCTTGGCTCCTTATTCCAAGGTTCAAGAATATTTATTGTATATAACCCTCCAAAAGGATTGACCATTTCAAAATTCCCTCACTTGCAGGATGTTTTTTTTGGAAGGATTTAGGTGGAATGGATTTGTTGTTGTGGAAAAGGGATAATATTTCTAGATATTATTAAACATATTAAGTTAGGTTGAGGGTCATAATTTGTTGAATACCTAGCTCTTGTCTTTTGAGAGGGATAATAGAATGGGTCTGGAAGGATATATGTGGCTCAAGATTACTAGGGTTATAGGAGAAGGCACTTCAACTATTAAAAGAAAGAAATGTTTTCATAAGTGATGGGTCCAAGAGTTGATTAAATGGAATTGTTGTAAATTAGAAGAATAATAATATTTGGGTATAATAGTGGAGGAATTAGATAATGTTCATCTCAAGTTACCCATTCATCTTTTATGGAGAAACCAATATGTACCCAAATTTGGTGTTTTTGCATAGGTATCATTACAAAATAAAATTCTAATGATCGATAGATTTCATAAACTTGGATTTAGTGGCCCATTCAAGTGCACACTGGATAAATAAAATGAGGAGACTACATATCATACACTTCTTAATTTTCCATTCTATAAAGTATTTTGATAATGGTTGTGTGCTAGTGATGCAGGAGCATCCATGGTCAAAGGGATATCTTCATCAATTTTAATTTTGATTTTCCTATGGTTTGATAATTATTTAGTTGGAGAAATAAATTAAAATATTAGGCAAAAAATTGTAATAAATAATTGGTCTTTTATTTTAATATTGCTAAATTTTGGAGTGGAGATTGTCTAGGTGGTAGTGTTGAACTTGAGCTTTAACAAAAAAAAGGGCAATCTTGGAATGGATTTTCTTGGGAGTTACAAATTTTTAAAAATCAATTAAATCCTCATAAATTGTAATAATGGAGATCTTGCATGCCCAAATTGAGTTGGCAGTTACTTTTCTAATTGGGTCCCTATTTTCTAGGAGTTGGAATCTTGCATGTTGTTGCATGTCTAAAGTCATATCTATGAGACCCAGTTTTGGTAAAATGGGCATAACTTTCTCATATGGTAATGAAATTAAGAATTTCAAAATGATTTGGAAAGCTGAAAAGAAGGGGCACCAAACCCAGAAATTGTTTGAGGAGTTTCAGAAAAAAGATAGATCATTGATAGGCAGAAAGTGACGGGTTTTCTTGGTGGTTTTGTGGAGGTTGTTTTGAGAAACTAATGGCGGTTTCTTCTCACACAACTTCTATGTATTGATGCTGCTCATTTGGAGAAGGGGGATTTGGAGAGTTGGTGGTTGCATATCCAGATATGGCTGGAATGATATTGAAAGTTTAAGTTGCAGATTTTTTTTGTATGTGTGAAGCCCATGTTGTATGTGAGCATATGAGCTCTATGATTGTGTAATTCAAATTCAGATTTGAAATCAATATATATGTTGCATATTTCTCTTCCATATTTGTTGTTAATGTTTATTTGCAGCCTTCTTGCATAGTGGTTAATGTGTGTGGCTTTAGATTTGAAAGGGAGAGTTTCCCTCCCTGCTTCAGTGGTATCAGAGCAGAAGTTCCTGAGTCTGTAACAGAGCGCCGAATGTGAGGCAGTTGCAGCAGGACCTGTGAGTGTGGGTTGAAGCTAACAGATCTTGAGAGTGAAGATCTTGTAAACAGATCGCCGAATGTGAGGCAGTTTACATGTGAAGAACCTGAGGGTTTTTTAAAAAAAAATTGTGTTGTAGAGGATTTGAGAAGCCTAGAAAATGGAAAGGAGAAAGGGAATTATCATTAGATGGATTTTAAGGATTCCCAGACTAGAGGTAATAAAAAGGAGATTCAGAGAAAGAGAAATGATAAGGTTGCAACAACAAATAAATGAATTGAGGGATGAGATTGAAAGGAGGAAACAAGAGGAGAGAAGATTTGAAGATAAGTTTTATCTTTCTAATGATGTTTTGACTGCAGGAAAGAAAGAAGAAGTAATAGAATGTCACACATGCGACATTGAGGAGAAAGAAGAGTATGAGCATGAAGAGATTGATGAACCTGAAGAGGGATGTTTATTGGAAGACATGGAGAATGAGACTACAGTGATTGCAGCAGTAGAAGAGAGTTCTTTAAAGAACACCTATGAAGTTGAAAATGATGATTTACTCATTCAGATTGAAATAGAATGGGATCAAATTATTGCAAGGGAAGAAAAAGTTGCAGCAGTGGAAGATACAGAGGTAAAATTTATTTTTGATAAATGTTTTTGTGAAGATGAATGTGATTATGATGAAGTTGCAGCTGAAGAGTGTCATTTGAAGGACATAAGAGAAAGTAAAGGAGGTGATTTATTGATGCAAATGGCAGCAATTGAAAGAGAGTGGGATGAGCTAATCTCAGGTGAGACGAAGGTTGTAGTAGAATGTGAGGTAAAATCATATTTTGATGTTTTCTTTGATGAAGAATTTGTTGCAGCAATAGATCAATTTGAAAAAGTTGAATTTGAAGAGTGTAGAGTGAAGGTAAATGGAAAGTTTTTTGGTAAATCTTTGTTAAAGAATAGTGGACATGAAGATGTTTTGATTTGTGAATATGATTCCTTGTTAGGAGGAATAGAAAATGAGTCTCTTGATAATGGTACTAATGCTGTTTTGGGTAAAAGAAATCAGATTGCAGCGATGTGTTGTACAGAAGGCATTGAAATAATAAAATTTCATGAAGAAGACATGGTGGAAAGAGTGGGAGAAATTAAACCAGCAATAGAGGGTAGAGGAGTAAAGATGAAAGAGGATAATGTTGTGAAGTTGCAAAAATTGGTGAACAAAGAAATAATAGTGGACAAAGAAGAGAGGTGGATCCAAGATAAGCATAGGTTCTATAAATATTTCTGCTCATGAAATATTTCTTTTCTACCGTGGGTGTCTGATGCAGGAGCATCCATGGTCAAAGAGATATCTTCATCAATTTTAATTTTGATTTTCCTATGGTTTGATAATTATTTAGTTGGAGAAATAAATTAAAATATTAGGCCAAAAATTGTAATAAATAATTGGTCTTTTATTTTAATATTGCTAAATTTTCGAGTGGAGATTGTCTAGGTGGCAGTGTTGAACTTGAGCTTTAAAAAAAAAGGGCAATCTTGGAATGGATTTTCTTGGGAGTTACAAATTTTTAAAAATCAATTAAATCCTCATAAATTGTAATAATGGAGATCTTGCATGCCCAAATTGAGTTGGCAGTTACTTTTCTAATTGGGTCCCTATTTTCTAGGAGTTGGAATCTTGCATGTTGTTGCATGTCTAAAGTCGTATCTATGAGACCCAGTTTTGGTAAAATGGGCATAACTTTCTCATATGGTAATGAAATTAAGAATTTCAAAATGATTTGGAAAGCTGAAAAGAAGGGGCACCAAACCCAGAAATTGTTTGAGGAGTTTTAGAAAAAAACAGATCATTAATAGGCAGAAAGTGACGGGTTTTCTTGGTGGTTTTGTGGAGGTTGTTTTGAGAAACTAATGGCGGTTTCTTCTCACACAACTTCTATGTATTGATGTTGCTCATTTGGAGAAGGGGGATTTCGAGAGTTGGTGGTTGCATATCCAGATATGGCTGGAATGATATTGAAAGTTTAAGTTGCAGATTTTTTTTTTGTATGTGTGAAGCCCATATTGTATGTGAGCATATGAGCTCTACGATTGTGTAATTCAAATTCAGGTTTGAAATCAATATATATGTTGCATATTTCTCTTCCATATTTGTTGTTAATGTTTATTTGCAGCCTTCTTGCATAGTGGTTAATGTGTGTGGCTTTAGATTTGAAAGGGAGAGTTTCCCTCCCTGCTTCAGCTAGACATGGTTGGTTTAGTGCCCTTCCAAATGACATCTTCAATATTTTCCAATGCTAGTATATTCAAAAAAGGAATTATATGTTTCAATTTTTTGATGTGGTTTCCTATCAATTATGTGCAAGATTTTTTTTTTTTGAAAAAAAGAAAAATAGCCTATATATATTAATATAATATTTTAATAATTACATAGATAGTGATAGATGTGGTTTCCTATCAAATATGTGTAGAAAATTTTGAAGGAGAGAAACTAAAGAATATTTCATTCCAAAGAAAGGACAAAGGTATCACCCTTCAAATAAACTAGAAATGAAGTCTATTAGTGAAGTGATTAACAATAGGGCTTTGACCTAGTCATCAAAATGGAAAAGATTCTCATCATGGGATAATGAACTAGTAAAACTATGGTAATAGATTAAAGTCCACCTATTTATGGAGCTAGAAGTGCTAATTCTCCAAATCCAAGATAATAATCTCCTCCATCAAACAACTAAGTAAAATTGATTATTGATTATGATTGAAAATGAAATCCTGTATTTTTAGCTCATAAGGTGTTTAAATCAAGATGAGAATGATATATTGATTAGAACCATTTCCAAAAGAATTAGTTTATAAAGCATAAATAATGAGGTTGAAGGCTGAACCTTTATCCTAGGAATGGAAATTTGTGAACTATATGCATAACTAGAAGGTTGTAGATTGAAGGAGATTTGATAGTGATTGTTAATGCAATTACAAAAAATAAATTAAATAATTAGAACATCAACAATATCCTCCAAAGAACTTGACTTCTTTTGGACTCATTGGAGAACTTCACTATCAAATATGTTAATGAAGAGATCAATGGGGATGCCAATTACCTAGCTATTGAGATAACAATTAAATGTGTAATTGACACCAAGGTAGTCATTTGGGCAACACTTAAGTAAAAAATTGATACATCTCCTTACATCATCGAAACCCCCTCATAGCATGAAACATAAAGATCTTGGAGATTCCTGAAATTCTTAAGATTGTTTATACATTGTGTATTATTTAAACCCCATGCATTGAAGTTTGTATGGAATCATGAATGTGATCAGTTTGTATATCATCTCACTATGGAGATAATTCGGAGTTAAATCATGTGATGTGGATGAGGTTCTCTTCTATTTCTTGACTAGAAAAATAACTATTATGTACTATATGGAAGGCATATCTTCAAATTCAACATTATTTGATGGTGATTAGGTTTCTTCTAGAATTGTTAATACAACTTATTTAATTTTTAAACTCATCTCTCCTTTCTTGCACATGAAAATCATGGACACCTCTATTAGATTGGTAAGAAAATAAAGGTAGATGGTATTTCTTAGTAGGATTATTAAGATGTGTCTAAAACGAGTGTTCAAAACTAGGAGTGTAAATCTATTGTTTGTAATTCAATGGATTCTCATGGAGGGGATTATGAATATTGACCATCATTATCAAGTAAATTCAGATATAGATTCAATGTTTGTGACTTTTTTATTGTACCTTAGTGGGGAGATTAGACATGATTAGCACGTTGAAAACTTCTCTAGAAAAAAATTCTTACTTCGGGGGTTGGATGAAATTCTTTAGGTGGCAATTTTGGGCTTTGGTTTCCCCTATTGTTGTGACAATGATCATTAGGAATGGGATGGTGATAGGGTAGTGGCACCCCTTCATTCTCTTGGCATTAACACATACTAAGGCTTGCAAGAGAAGGAAGGCATTCTAGGGTGGTTGAGTTTCTCAACCAAACTCTTGGATTGGTGTTGATAGATACCATGCATGGCTTTGTTCCTTAGTTTTAGTTATATCTAAGGATGGGATGGAGGCCTAGTTTCTTTAGAAATTTTCTCATTTAATATAGATAAACTTCTATTTATTTTAGGGGTGGGGGGTCAGGAGGTCATTCATATATTTTTCTCCTATCATAATAGGTTAGTTTATTGTTTAAGTTGACAAGGGAATTTTATTTCCAACCCTTTGATATGATAGATAGTCGAATGTATAAGATGGTAGGGAATTTTGTAATTGGCAACCCTTGACGTATGTAGGGAATACTCTAGTTGATATACAACATGGACAACTTCATATGTATTTTTCAAATTGTTTAATAGGACAATGGTGATCCCCATGATCAACTATTTACCTATCAAAAACTAAAAAATAAAAAATATGAAACATATTGGTGGAGTTGATTGACACAAAAATGAGTCCACCAAGGATCAAGTCTTGCTGGATGCAAGGTTTTTGAAACTCTAAAAGATGATGTTGTGATCATTTGGCACTCTAAAAGGATGATGTTGTGATCATTCGACACTCTAAAAGGATGATGTTATGATTGTTCGACACTCTAAAAGAATCTTGTTGTGATCATTCCTTAGACAATTTTGATGAAGTGAATACCCCTTAATATTTAACTTTAAGTCAATTATTCATCAACCTATAATCTAAATACCGAATACTAATAAGTTCCTAAAATATTTCAAACATTTATCTTCTCGACAAAAAACATAAAATATAAAAATTAACAAAGATAAATACTCAACACTAAAAATAGAAACTAAGAGATAATAAAGTGATACACAATTAAAAAAACTGGAGCAATTTGTTCTAATCAGCTGGTAATTGGTTGTAATCTGCTTGACCTGTTGGAGGTTGTTGGCGTTCTCATACCCTTTCAACAGGGTGTCTTGCTGTTTGTATTTTAATGTCTTGTGTACAGTTCTTTTCTGGAGTTTTTTAACTCTGTAACTTGCATATTCTCAATATATTAAAAAAAAAAAAAAGACTGAAGAGCCCTTGGATGATCCAATTTTAAAGTTTTATTAAAAAAGCAAAATAAAAAACGAAATGTTTAAACGTTTCTTCATGCGTGCGTGGATAATAGCGTGATTTTAAAAGATTAAGTTTAAGCCAACCAACTAAACTTAAACAATCATTAAAATTGGTTAATAGAGTATCTTAAATCGACAGTGGTTGAAAAATTGCAGTTCAAATGGTCTAAATATTTTTCTGTGGAATATTGTCCTTTCTGAGATCCAATACGGCATATTCTTCCAAGTAGCTTCCCGTGTTAGGTATTTGACTTTGATTTGATGAAAATTATACTTCCTTTTCATGTATTTTATGAAATATCACAAATTGATGGTTTGTACCAGAGAACCCACACAAAAAATTAGTTGCATTCTATAAAGGGTAACAAAGGAAAAGTTTCTTACAGTTCTTCGAGGTTTGTTAGGCTGCTGATATTGGAGGGAATTGCACCATTCATCTGGTTTCTGTCAAGCCTCCTGATTCCCAACAATATTACCCAAAAAAACAAATTACATGGGTATCCATTAATTTCTAGTCTGTGAAGCAGCTATGAAAACCATAAACAGGGCATAGCAGGAAAAAACAGAGTTAAAATGTTGATACTCACACGACCCTCAAACTGTCTACAAGTCCCAAAGTACGTGGGATCCCCCCTCCAAAGTTATTGCTGTCAAATTGCCTGTAGATGATAATAAACACAACTTAACACGGTCAATATCTATATCACATGCTCAAGCTCACAGCATATGAGAAAACAACTGAATTTTTTTTACTCACAAGTGTATCAGATTCATGTCTTTGCTGAAGAGTTTAGCTGGAATGTTGCCTGAAAGATTGTTTAGATTGAAGTAGCTTCAAAAACCAGAAGCAATATTTCAATAGCTGGGCTTAACCATCAGTCACATTTGTAATCATATGGCAACAACATATTCTATTGTTGTAGTCGAGTATAAATGCATTTTTAGCTATGTAGATAAGTCTGCAGTCATCAATTCAATATTTCATTTCTATAGCATCAAAACCCATTTTAAATTCACTGTAATAGCTTATCACTTACAAGTGATTTGTATTAACAAGTTTGTCTAATCCAGGTTGACTTGCATTGGTGACAGGAAGAGTCCACTAAGTTTATTGTCTGCAAGATCAAGCCATGACAGATTGACCAAATTACCCAGACTGGGAGGAATTGAGCCTGTAAACTTATTCGAATTCAGAGCCCTGACAAAAATCAAATATAATATCAGCAAACCTCCATATTTTTGTTCTAGATTAGATAGCCAAAGTATTACTAAATGACATATATGCAAAAGTTATAATCTTACAGAAAACTAAGATTAATCAAGTTCCCCAATTCAGCTGGTATTTGTCCATTGAAATTGCACCTAATCACCATCCTGTGGGTAATAGAAATTTACTCATCAAAAACAATATTGCAAAATTGAATATAAGATGGTAATGATGCTTTAAAATTTGCAGGGTGTTGGGCTTGACTTATAAGTAAAACTCACAGAATTCTCAAGGAGGCCAGGTTTCCTATAGTGCTTGGAAGCTTTCCGGTCAAGCCTGTGTTGTAGGATAAATCCCTGACATATTCATATTAGTCAAAAGGTAAAAACAGTATATTTATTGAGATTTGACTGTCTAAAAATTTGATGGAAAAATACTTACAGAATTAAATTTAAAAAGTCCAAACTAATACTATAAACTCTGAAAACGATCAAATTTAAAAAGGACTCCAAACTATTATTAGACTCTAAAAATTTCATGTTTCTGATTATTCATTCTATAAGTGTTGATGAAACTTACAGGGTATGAAGTGCAGTCAGAGAACCGATATCATTTGGGACATTTCCCTCCAACCCCATGCTTGATAATTTTCTGTACATGAATGAAAGCATTTATAATAATCGCAATTTTTAAGAGATTTATTATAACAATTAAAATATGATAATTTTTAGATACTCTACTTTGTGGTCCGATCAAAATTTAGAAAATTTTGTACAATAGATAGCCATTGGGCAAGAAGAGATCTCAAGATCTGAGAATTTTAACATCATCATTTCAAATTCATATTGATCCGTAAAATTAATGGTAAGATTTTTAAAAATTAGAGACAATATATAGATTTGATAAGATTGTTTCTGGATTTAATTGTGTTTATTTTTACAATTGATGTTTTGAATGACACTCAATAATCCATAATAAGAAAAAAAAGAGTGATAAAATGGATTGCAAACAAAACCTTAAAGAGAGACAGGGGAAGGAAAGAGAGGAAGATCAGCATCCCATATTGTTGAATAATTTTTTAAATTACATAATCAATTGTATTTAATCAACATATATACTTGTAATCAAATAATTAAAATAAATTGAAAACATATAATCCATGAATATCAATAGATAACTCATAAATAGATCCTTTATTACCCTTCTAAACTGATCTACTGTTCACATACTTTTCACCCATAACCATGCTTAACACTTATGTTGGAAATATATATCTCAACAAGATACCTTGAGAACAAGCAATCCCTAAACCAGGTAAACTTATAATTGAACAAGTTTATAAAAACTCTTTCCTAGACAAATACTCATAGGTTGCAATCCATTTTTCTTGAAGGATGTTAATAATTATCTATCTCAACCTAATTCAAGTCCATCTCCACTCATCTCATAGCCTTTCTAAGATATATTTTTGTGGACTATTTCATCTATAAAATAGAATATCAAAAACAAATGATAAGGATACAGAAATCTTGTGTAAATGGAGATCTTATGGGCTCAGGAATCTTACAGTGAGGTTATGCGGCTATCTGTGCAGCTCACTCCATCCCATTCAGAGTCACAAGGGTCTGTGCCACTAATCCAGGTTGGTGGCACTGTACTTTCCCACAATAACCTCATGATATCCATTGCTGAAGCTGTTGGCAAATCGAAACACCCAGATAAGAAGCCTGTGCAACTTTATCAGAATATTACATAGAAAATGATGAATTTGTAAAAATAGCTGACCATCTTTGCTGTTTGTCACTCCTGTAACTCCAAGGCAGAGTGAACCGACGCAAAGAAGAATCAAACTCAGTCCACCAAAATATTTAGTCCCCATACGTCCTGTGAAGTCAAAACATGCTAGAAAAAGTTTCAATCCAATAGTATTATTCATTAAGATTGAAAAAGAAGAACAAAACCCTGCAACTTTTCTGACCTATATAGTAAAGAATGAGATATATCTGCCTAAATGTAACAACATGCTAGCTGTTTCAACTTTGCTTGGATTATTATTGCCCCTCGTAGTTTTCGTCTCCCTATAACATTATCATCGTCTTAAAATCAAAACACATGCTTTGTATGGTTGGCCTGCCTCATTGGTGTTAATTTATGTAGCTTGGACAGGTGTCTCCATTTCTAAGAAATGTTTATTTAATTATTTAATTATTTTCTCGAGATTTCTAGAAAGGAGTGAGTTGTCTAGATAATTATGTAATTAAATAATTGATTTTTCTAGAGACTTTTAGAATCCAGTTAGTTAGGGTTGTTAGAGTCTATTTAATCTTAGCCATTGATTGAAATTAAATCATGGCCATTGGTTTTCCAATGAGAAAAATATAAAAGAGGATCAATAGGCATTTGGAGAACATACACTTAAGAAAGACTTGCAGTGATAGCAAGTAGATTTGCAGTGAGAGCAAATAGTCTTGTAGTGATAGCAAGGGTGTCGTGATGGTGTTGGGGATAGCTGCTGTGGAATTTCAGCAGGAGAAATTGAGGGAAGAATTTTCGGAGGAGAATATTGCTGGAGCTCTACTAATAAGAGGCAAGCAGTTTATGTATTCATTGATTTGCTGAAGTTTAATAAAATTCTTCATCTACAGTAGTGGTTTTCCCTTCGGGGTTTTTTCATGGACAATTTGTCCAAAAATATTGTGTTTATTATTTTGCATATTTTCTTCTCTATTCTTGTGAATTTTATTTGTGAGGTTGCAATTGTGTTATTTTTCAATATTTGATGTGAATTAATTTTCCGGAGTCAAATAATCTATATTAGATAGGAGATTAATAATTAGTAACTACAATAGAATTTTCACATGGTATCAGAGCTAATCTAAGGGCAGACAAAGCTCATCGCAGGAAAGAGGGTTTATAAAATCCAGTTCTACCTCTTCAGATTTATTTTTATTATTGCTTTTATCTTTTGAGATGGCCTCAGTAGGTTTAAGAGATTATGACAGATTGGATGGAGCCTCAAATTTTGGTGTCTAGAAAGCCAGAATTTCTTTGTTGCTGGAAGAGAATGGGATAAAGGAATATGTGACCAGTGTTGTACCTATACCTACATATCCAGCACAACTCAGCATATAAGAAGGAAGATGTCAAGGCGAGGAGGCTAATCCTTCATGGTGTCAAGGACCATATTGTTCCACATGTTGCAAAGTTAGATACAACAAAGAAGATGTGGGACACCATTCTGAACCTGTACTAGAATGCTACCACTAACTAGAAGCTGATTCTTAGAGAAAAGTTGAGGAATACTTGGATGAACAAGGGAGAAGATGTGACAAGTTACCTCACCAAACTCAGACTTTTCGAGGATGAGTTGGCAGTTGTTGGAGATAGCCCAGATGAGGATAAGCTAGTATGGGTAGCCCTAAATGGGTTTACTAAGCAGTGGGATGTATTTGTTCAAATTATTAATGGATGAGACACCTTACCGAGTTGGGATCTACTCTAGAGTGACTTCACTCAGGAGGAGCTTAGACTTAATCTTATCAGTGGAACCAACAAAAAGAGTCAGAAAAGTGAGGCAAAACAGGACAATGTTACCCTAGCAGGAAAAGGGAAAGCAAAGAAGAGGTCTAGCAAAAGATCAAATCCACAAGGTGAGAAGAAGGACTTGTCAAAGGTCAAGTGCTATGGTTGTCACGAGTTTGGCCACTATGTCAATGATTGCCCACAAAGGAAGAAGAATGATAAGAAAGGCAAAAAGCAGCCGACAACTTCAGCAAGTGAAAATGCTCTATCAGAATGGAGGATGAGGGTATGTGCAAGATCATGATGGGCCAAAACGTGGCAATGCAGAAAAAATTATGTTTTTCATCGACCCAAAAACACGGAAATGCCGAGTTGACTTTTTTGTGGCTTGGGTGTCAGTACACACCTCCAAAGCAAAAACCAAACCAAGATCTCCATATAGGATATCCCATTCAAATCGGATATCCGATCCAAATCAAATATCCTATTTGAAGCAAACATATATATATATATAAATCAGGCCTGTTAAAATCATATGACATTCACAAACAAGCAATGGGGCACAGTGAGGAGGTTCTCTGCATATCAGATATCCAATTTATTTGATATCCATTTTGAAAAGGTTAGATTTTAGATTTTTCTTTGCTTTGATCAAATTTTGAATTAGATTTGTATAATTTCAATTAGCTTTTTATAGATTTTTTTTCAAAATAGGGTTTTTGATTGAATTTTTATGATTCAAATTTTGAGTTTAGAATGGATTTTAATTAAAAATGAATGTTTTTGTATGGATTTTGATTAAAAATGAATATTTTTTTATAGATTTTGATTTAAAAATAGTGTTGTTTATGTATTTGTATTAAAAATTAGAGAATTTTATAGATTTTTGTTAAAAAGTAAGGTTTTTTTTGGTTTTTTTAAAAACT
>VDFB02084952.1:0-32800 GCA_007258455.2 Sequoia sempervirens | reverse complement strand
GTCCCAATTATCTACTACTTTCACTTTTAATGCTAGCAGTTGGGTTTGTCAGGACCTTTATGTCTCCATTTACACCCATGCCCAAATACATCTATTTCCGAATTTCCCTGATTTTTTTTTCTGAAGAGGTCCTTTTTGAATAATGAATTAGACCTATTGAATCTCTTTACACCTTTTGCACTTACACAAAGGTGAAAATGAAGTTGGATTCCAGGACTAGTTTTTCACTTTTTACTTCCTTTTGTATTTTTTTCTTTGTTACTGGGTTTTGCAAGAACTCTGGCCAAACCTGGACTGGGTATGATCCCAGGAGGTCTGTCCTGGATTTGCCCAGGAGTACCTGGACTGAATCCAGCACCTGGGGAAACCCAGATGGTGAACCCGCCTGGGACCAAAGAAATTTCTATGGTAATAAAAAAAAACAAAAAAAAAAAAAAAACCTAACCGATAGCTTTCCTTAGTATCAGTTGAGGAGGGGCACAAGGCTGCTACTTGGGACTTGCATATTGGAGCTAGTTGAAGTAGCACTGGCACGGCTTCTTGTTCCAACAAACAAGACATGACTTTGATGCTCTCAATGAAGATCAATATGATAATTTGAATTGATTTCCTATGTGCAGTCACATTAATATGAACATTTTGATTTATCTTTTTGAAAACTGACTTTGAATTATCAATTATCAGCTGTGTTTTGTATTTAATTTTGTGCAAATAATGCGTGTGTGGATTGTCTGGCCAAACCCAGTCATACTTATCAGATTTTGTGGAGCAATCGAATTAATCAACTTCATTAAGAGATAGGTTTATATACATGTGATGGCGGTGAACAAAGTGTAGTAAATAGCACTCACATGGTTCACAACAAATAACAAATTATCAAACGTATGATCTTATCAAAACAAACCCAAACAATCAAACAAATAATAACAAAACAACAAACCATACGGGTAAATGATGGAATATGCCAACATTCCCCCCTTATTACATCATTGGTTTAAAGTACTAATAAGAAAATCCTCAAATGACTCAAACTTCACATGTGCAAAGGCTTGGTGAAGATATCAGCACGTTGTTCTTGTGTTGAGCAGAATTGGAGCTGAATGTTGTTTTGTTGAACATGTTCACGTATGAAATGATAGTCAACTTCAATATACTTGGGTCGTTCATGAAACACTGGATTACGAACAAGCTTTAGAACATTTTGATTGTCACAATAGAGGATAGTAGGTTGGTTTTTTAGTACCCCAATCCTTCTAATATGTGACGTAGCCATATTGCTTCACAAACTGCTGCACTTGCTGCATGATATTTTGCTTTTGTTGAGGAATGAGCAACTGTGGCTCGTTTCTTACTTCCCCAAGAAATAGGACCTGAACCGAGGAAGAAAACAAATCCAGATGTGGATTTCTTATCATCAACTGAACCAGCATAATTTGTATCTATATACTCTATCAGGAAGAATTGATCACTCCGTTTATATTCCAAACCATGATTCATTGTACCTTGGATATACCTTAGTATCCGTTTTGCTGCTTTCCAATGACACATTTTTGGTTCTTGCATAAATCTTGATAGATAATTAATAGCAAAACTAATATATGGTCTAGTATAAGTCAAGTAAATCAAACCTCCAATTATTTGCCGATAGAGAGTTGCATTCACTTGAGGAGATGAATCAAAAACAGATAACTGCAAACCTGATTCCATAGGTGTAGACATGGGTTTGGAATCCATCATTCTGAACTTCTCGAGCAATGCCTTGGCATATTTTCTTTGAGATACAAAGATATGGTGATTTGTTTTCCATACCTCTAAACCAAGGCAATAGTGAAGTAGCCCAAGATCTGTCATATCAAAGGCCTTCTTGAGATCATTCTTTGTTGTGTCAATCATTGCTTCTGAGCTGCCTGTGATAACTAAGTCATCAACATATACAATAACGATCACAATATCCCCCCCTTGATCCTTGAGATAGAGATTTGGATCATATGGATGCCTAGTAAAACCATGTTTTAGCAAATGTTCATCAATTGTAATATACCAAGCTCTTGGAGCTTGTTTGAGACCATATAGGGACTTGACAAGTTTGCATACCTTTTCCTCTTTACCAAGTGCAACATATCCCTCTGGTTGGGTCATATAGACCTCTTCCTTAAGGTACCCATTAAGAAAGGCACTTTTTACATCCATTTGATACAATTTCTATCCAAATTGAGCAGCTAAAGCAAAAATCATTCTAATGGTTTTTATCTTTGTAGTGGGAGCAAATGTTTCCTCATAGTCTATTCCTTCTTTTTGGGCATAACCCTTGGCTACAAGTCTAGCCTTATGTTTATCTATACTACCATCTACTTTATACTTAGTTTTAAAAATCCATTTACAACCAATTGCTTTCTTACTAGGTGGTAGATCAACAGGCTCCCAAGTGTTGTTTTTCATCAGAGATTGATACTCTGCATCCATAGCCTCTTTCCAAGGGTTTGATTCTAGTGCTTCTTGAACATTAGATGGCTCAAAATTTTCAACAACTAAAGTCATTAGTGTAAAGTTTACCTCATTGCGAGCCATGCTGCGAGTCCTCGGACCTGAAGTGGAAGTGTTTGGGACTCCATCTAACTTTGCATCTCGAATGGTACTAGTGTACCACTTTGGTAAAGGTTTTGTGACATTGGCGGGTGTTGACTGATTATTAATGTGCCCATCATTTTTACCATCCACGTTGAAAATAGGAGCACTATCTAAAGTAGATCATGATGCAGGAGGAGAGCTTACATCATTCTTCTCCTCAAAAAATACATCTCTACTAATGTATATCTTCTTTGTATTGGGATCCATAAGGCAATATGCTTTGGATTCATTACTATATCCTAGAAGAATACATTTCATTGATTTTTCATCTAGCTTCTTCCTTTCTTGTTTAGGAATGTGCATATAGGTAGTGCATCCAAACACACGAAGATGAGAGATAGAAGGCTTTACCCCTGTCCATGCTTCTTCTGGTGTAGTGCCATCAAGTGCTTTGGTTGGTGCACGATTCAAAAGATAAACTGCTGTGTGAACAGCTTTAGCCCACTAGCACCGCTGTAGTTGAAAATCTTTCAACATACTTCGGACCATCTCCACGATGATGCGATTTCTACATTCAACAACTCCATTTTGTTGAGGTGTGTATGCTGTAGTCAGTTGATGCTGAATTCCATTTTCTTTCAGATATGTGGAGAATTTTGTGCTGGTGTATTCCCCCCCTCAATTTGAGCGGAGGACACAAATACAATGATTCGTATTTTTCTCCACCTGAGTGCAAAACTCTTTGAAATATGATAGAGCTTCATCTTTATGCTGCAAGAAATATACCCACATTTTCTTTGTATGATCATCAACAAATAGCTGAAAGTACTTGGAGCCATTGTGACTAGGTGGCATAGGCCTGCACAGATCGGTATGCACTAGCTGCAAAGGTTGGCTTGCACGATGCTCACTAGGATAGAAGGGTGCTCTATGTTGTTTTCTAGCAATACAACTAGAACAAATAGCACTCGACTTCTCAAGTGAGGGAAGCCCTTTGACCATGCATTTCTTACTAAGTGTTAGCAAGTAACTAGTGCTTAAATGACCAAATCGACGATGCCAAAGCAGAGCAAGATCTTCATCCTTAGTCACTAAGGCTTGATTATTAGCAACTGTATCAAGCTTGAACATTTTTCCAATCTCAGTAGCAATGGCAACAATCTTTTCATTTTTAGACTTATCTTTGATAAGACAAATCTTTGTATCCTGATGGCTATCAAACTCAATACTAAGGTTGTGGTCAAGAAATTGATTAACAGAAAGGAGATTTTTGGTAAGTCCTGGCACGTACAAGACATTAGTAATCCTGCAATGATTAATGCCAAACTTCAAAGAGATGTCACCAATACCTTTGATTTCATGAGTGGTATCATCTCCAAGAGTGACTGTACCATGATGGGGTTTCAATGTGAGAAACCACTCGTTCTGACCGGTCATGTGCTTTGTAGCACCTGAGTCCACATACCATATTGATGTTGATTGTGAACCATCTTCTGAAGTGTGAGCTGAAAGCACATATTCCTCACCTAAAGAATCTTTTGCTTCAACAACATTGCTTTGTTGTTTCTGTTTGTTCTTCTGCTCCCATTGTTGTTTGCCAATTTGAAGTGGCTTCTTTAGATGTGGTTTGTTGGATGATCCTTTGTTGAAGGAGTTGTACCAGCAATTTTTCACATCATGTCCAACTCTTTCACATATTGGACACTTCTTTTGAGAACTGGATGAATTACCAAATTTGGGAGGTCCATTGAATTGCTTCATAGGCTTCTTGCCTTTATGACATGTAGTCATGGCATGGTCATCTTGATCATGTTCCTGGCTGATAGATTCTTCTTTTTGGAGTAGATTTACTAGCTTCTCAAATGTGAGGGTTGTCTCAGTGACATTCAAAGTTGTCACAAAGACTTTATATCTAGGAGGTAGTGCCCATAGGACAATAGGCACCAAAAATGCATCATGAATTGTTTTCCCTAATGCTTGTAGGGAAACTCTCAACTTTGCAATCCTTTTGAGGAAGGATTCTAATTGTTCTCCATTCTTCATCTTCAGGCTGTGTAGCTGACTCTCCAAATTCAGGATCTAATTCTGATTCTTCACCTCATACACCATCTTGAGCTTGTCCCATGCATCTTTGGTTGTGGACGAGTTGCGAATAAAGGGCTGGACATTATTAGACACACTTAACAAAATGATCAATTTCGCCTTTCTATCGGCTTGATCAAATTTCTTTTGCTCATCGTTTGTTTTATGTCTAGTTGTGGTACCACTCACCACTTCCCAAACTTCTTCAAACTCAAGTTGAGTTTTGAGTTTGGTTTTCCAGGTGGAATAATTATTTCTGTGTAGTAGTTGAGAGTTTGGAAGAAGAAATTTTGGAGAACTTCCTGCCATTTGTATTAGCCAAATATAAATGCTATTTTATCCTATTTCTCATCACTCAGATCAGCTATATGCTACAGAGGAGAGGATACTATAGGAATAAAATTAACAGTTTATAAAATTTTATGGCTTCCAACTAATTAATTTTATGGTAGAAATGAAAAAAAAAACACTAAAAGAGATCATCTAATGTGAAGCATATCAAGGTTTGACTCTAATTAGAGATAATCCGCACCAAAACTGCTACAGGAATGCTCATAGAGTCTGTATGTATTGCAGCCCTGGGTACATTCGGTGATGACAAATGCACTAGCTATTAATCATAAATTCAAACTTGAAATATATTAACCAAGTCTAGTCGTGATCAATAGGAGCTGCCTATATGCTTGACGGTGAGTCGCATTGTTATTAAGCCCAATTGAAGAAAGTCTCTTCTGTCAAGTAGCATTGCTCTCATCTACAGCAAGAAGACTATGTCTAGGCAATGCAATAGTTTTTCGCTATTTGAATAGGCTCGTTGGCATAGGCAGTGGAAGCTTTGATCGAAAAAGAGGCCCTCATCCATTGAGAGGATCCCAAGCTTACTCCTCCCCTTCCTTCACTCAGTGGCCAAGACACTAGATCAAGCACTGTGAATCAATTGGGCCTAGGAATATGAATCGACATTTGACTCCTATCATTCCTTAGCCCATCAGGAAATATTCATAACTTCATGCCTTAATTTTCTGAGACTCTCAACAACTAGATGAATTAAGTCAAAATAATCAACGCCTTATGTGCCTAGCAAATCTTCAATGTCCAACTTGGGTGTGGGGTTAATCTTTGTGCCAAACGCGAGATCTTCAAATTTTCACACCTTCATTGCACGCCTCCTCAAACTCAGTGACATTCAAGGTCTCCACACACTACAAGCGCTAAAATCTCGACCTATGGAAGTGCCTAACTAAGCGGTCATAATCACGAAATAATAGGCATAAAATCGATTATGCTTTGATACCATATCAGATTTTGTGGAGCAATTGAATTAATCAACTTCATTATGAGATAGGTTTATATACATGTGATGGTGGTGAACAAAGTGTAGTAAATAGCAGTCACATGGTTCACAACAAATAACAAATTATCACATGTATCAAAACAAACCCAAACAATCAAACAAATAATAACAAAATAACAAACCATATGGGTAAATGATGGAATATGCCAACAATATTGAAGTTGCAGAAAAGAAATTGGCAAACGACTAAACTCAAACTTGAATTGGGAACACATAAATTTTTTGGGGCTTGATGGACTTTCTTACACCACTTGCTTGTGTAAGAAGTATAGAGATCCCTGTAACCATCGAACAGTTGGAGCTTTCTACATAGATTACATCCCAATAAAAGGTGTAGATACCTTTGGTTTTCCTGACTCATTTCCTATTCTAGCGTTTTTCAAGAAAATGATCTGAATATGCAAACTTCTTTGCACAACATGCACTTCTGTAAATGTATATTGATTCCTTGATGTGCCATGCAAAGAGAAAAAAGACAACTTTCCTTTGTATTTTTTCAAGTTAGGCAGACATCTTTGCATTCCTTACACACACACACACATAGGATGTTCATAAATCCTCGTAAGTTTTGACTCCTTTAACAAACTCCATGCAAAAAATGCTATAAATTTCTGATTGAGGTTTCCAAAGCACAAATTTGAGGAAGGTTGCATTAGCTTCCTGTGGTAACTAAACAAGAGGATTTGGGATTGAAGCTATCAAGAGACACTTGCAATCTTCTAAGGTGATTTAATGTTTGGGGATTCAAAGTTTATAAGAAAGAATTGTAGAGGCAACTTAATCTTTCTTTCCTATGGGGAGAAAAGCTTCTTTGAATTTGTCCAAAGCTTGTGGGTGCAAAATTTTCTTTAATTCTATCCCTTGAAAATGAGAGAGATTAGGGTTCATATTGGAAAGGAGAAGAGGGAAGATTAGGTGAAAGAGGGAAAGAAAGTAGGAAATAAAACATGCCATCTTCTGAAAAGGCTAAGTTTTGGGAAGATGGAGAAAAAAAGCAAATCTGAATGACTCATGGCCATGCCAAAAGACAATAGGGTTGCCCATGTTGGGGTATGAGTTGCCCCTCTTACTATTATTGGTTTCTTGAGCAATTTTGTAGCTTAACATGGGTTGCTCGGGTGCTCTTGCAGTTCAAGGTAGGTGTTTGGTCTTTTGGATGGTGAGAAGGTTGGGAAGATGAAAAACAAGTGTTCCGTGGGGATGTGTCCCCCCTCCAAATTCCCCCATTTCTGGGATGGGGATATCCATGGGACACGGGGAATTGGAGGGGACATTCCCCTGCCGTACCACAACTACCACCCAAGACTCAAGGACATTTTTGGGATATCCCCCTCACTTGGGGATGTTTTCGAGACTCTTGAATATCCTTGAGATGTCTAGGGGGCATCCCTCGCTGTAGATAGATAAAAACTTCATTTTAAAAGAAAATCTCAAAAAGTGTTTTAGAATTGTGTGCCTCAAACCCTAATCCTAATGGTCTATGGGCCCCACCCAAACTCTAAACACTCACAAAAATATAATAAATGCATGTAAGCCTCATTCCAAATTACTTCCAAGTTTCAACAACAAAGTTGAAAGTTGTGACAAGCTACAAGAGAGAAAGGTTGCAAGTGGGGGCATTTGTAATGTCTCCTTCTTAGTCCTAAGCACTACTGTAACCGTTAGCCTATTTCCAGAGACCTGTAGGCTACTCAAGGGTGATTTTAGGGTTTCCAAGATTCTTGGAGGTTTTTTGTCAACTTTTTAGGAGGTTGTTGAAGGAGTTTGCTAAAGGGTTTTATGGGTTTTCTGAGATCCTTGGTGGGCAGTCACTGCTATTTTTAGTAAGTTACATCTGCATCTCAAAATGTGCTTATTTTGAGTTTGGACACACTTATTATTTTTAGCAGTATGTAATGTCCCCAGTTTTAATTAAGTCGGCATCATAATTAAATAATTAATTCTTAAGATGTCCAAAAAGATTAAATTAAAAAGGACAACTCATTAATTATTTTATAGTACAAAAGTAACTTGAGTTTTAGAAAAGTTAAATAAATTAATTAAGTTACTTTTTGTTGGATTCTCAAAAGAATTAAATTAAAAGCCAAAAGGACAAAAAATGAGAATTTACTTTTTGTTGCTGATTTATGCATTTTCAGGTGTTGCATTGATGATTGTAGCTTTATGGGTAATTCGGTGGGCACAAGGAAGTTATTTTGGCATTTGGAAATTGAATGTTTTCGAGATGCTATAAGTTGGTGTCAAGGGAAACATTTCTAAGACAACATATTTCAAAGTTGTTTATGTTGTCTCTTGTCCAATCAGTAGCTTATCAGAAATCCAACTTCATTATTTATGAAACTTGATGATGATTGTCGTGGTGAACCATTTTTTCTTGTTAATTAGAGTGTTTATCATGTTGCCCAGGGTTGTGTTAAGTTGTGGGATTGAAGATGTGGACCTCACTGAGGTGCCTTGGCAGGGGAATTCTCATGGTGTAGTTTTCAGTTTTCAGAGGTATTTCAGTTTGTGGTTGGAGGTTGATTATTTTTTAGGGTCACAGGAGAGGCGAGTTCAGATTTGGTATGATGCACTGATAGTTTTTATCAGAGTGGCGCAACAGCAACTTGGTGGCTTTTATCTAAGATTGGTTTGGGATCCTAGAATCACAACTAGTTTTAGTTTGCTTCAGTCAGGTGGCTTGTTAGTTGTCCTGACATTGCTTGAGGACACACAATATTTGGGAAGGGTGGATTGTAATGTCCCCAATTCTAATTAAGTCAGCATCATAATTAAATAATTAATTCTTAAGTTATCCAAAAAGATTAAATTAAAAATGACAGCTAAAATTAATTATTTAATTGTACAAAAGTAACTTGAGTTTTAGAAAAGTTAAATTAATTAAGTTTATTTTTGTTGGATTCTCAAAAGAATTAAATTAAAAGTGTAAAGGAAAAAAGATGAGAATTCAAGAACTTGGAGTTACAAGGAGGAAGAGGATAAAAGTTTTCAGGAGGATTGTTGCAAGCATGCTGGTTTTGGGTTTTGGAATTGGAGAACAGGTTCTTTGCTGGTTGAACAGAGTTCACCACATCCTTTTGGAGGACATAAACCCTCTGAAAGACGATCAACTCTGGTGGTGTGATTGTCCACCATGGCTGGTAATTGGCGAAATCACTCAGATTTCGCATTGGAAATTCAATGTAAGAGTTGAGGAAATTTGTGAAGTCTTTGAAAAGACAAATTTCATTACTTTAGCTTGATATCAAAATTTGAAGAATTTCAGGTCTTTCTGGGTTTGAGGAATTATTTAGAGCTGCAAGAATATGGTGGTATGAAATTTTTTTAAGGAGCGAAATTTTTATTTTCAGTCATACTACTCACTGTCATATCATTTGAATTACTGTGGAAGGTTTTTTAAATTCTCACCTAGTCAGCCGAACTAATTTAGAGTTTGGGAAAATTTGCCATGAAAATGAAAATGCCATAATGATATTTTAATGCAAGGGAAATTTTATGGCTAGTTTGTAAGACGATTTGGAATTTATATGAAGAAGTCAAATGGTATCAATTCTGTAATTCTGACTAAAGTTTATTGGATGGCAGTCTTTGGAAATCACTGAGGAGATGAAAGCAAGCAAGTCAAAGGTTCAATGACATCAAAGGAGCAGAGATCAATTTATTTTGAGCTTTGAATGGTTTAATTTATAGCTATTCATATAATTGGGAATTTCTTTATTACTACAGCCAAAAGGAAAGAACAACTAATAGGCCTATCGAATATTTACCTTTAAAGGTCTCCATCTTTGGAGTAATCCACGCACCACATAAATTATAATATTCTTGAAATCATGGAAATTCCTTGGTCTGCCAAATAAAATACTTATAAGTTGTATGAAGGAGAGGGTCGTGCCAGTTTGAATAACAATCTTTACCAAGTGTTATTTAATATATGTGTTATTCAAGGTGGACAGTATGGGTCCCTTTCAGTAGGTGACACAACACTTAAATTGATGCAAAATAAACATAGGCAAGGAGGAAGCAAGAAAATGAAGCGGGTAACTCCTAAGAACACCGCCTTAATTCTTCCTTGGCAATGTTATTATATTTGGAAAGATCGTTTGAATTTATGGGTGCAACATTAATGAAAAGTGAGGCACAAATTGAGGGTTGATTTTTGGAGACAGTGTGTAGTATATCTGCCGCATTCTTCTTGTATGAGTCACCATATGGTTATATCTATAGGAAACAATCTTTAATATGAGCCGCGACTTGTCAAGCAATTGCCTTATTCTTCTTATCGCTGTTGAATACTTTGTGAATAATTTTAATTGAAGTTGCTCACATGATATTGGTTCATGGGTAAGGTTGCTGCATACACCCAACTTTGACCAGATGATTAGAAATTGTGGAGCTTGAATACATACGGTTAGGGGCAAATTTTTTAATTGTTGGCGTGGAAGATTGTTGTCTGATGTAAGAAATTTTAGTATTAAAATAACAGTCTTTAAGACTGATGGTAGCCTATGATATTGATTGCTTCATTAATTGGAGCCACTCCCTATCTTTTGCTGTGAAATTCCTCCTTCATAGTGTCAAAGCAAGGGTGTTGTGAGAATTGAGGCAATGGGCGTACGTGCTGAGTATATGTTTTAGGAATTTGGTTGCAATATTAGAGGGATCGCTACCTTACTAAAGGAATCACAATCATTAAAGGAGACGTCTCTCTACTTGCAAAGTCTTCGTCTTATGTGCACCACAATTAGTGGTCAAACCTTGTATGGTCTGCTTGGGAATTCAGGTTAGTGTAGAAAGAAGATTCAGTTAATACAATAACTGATTGAAATTTTTTGTGCAATATATATTTATTCTGAGATTAGAATTTGAACATTGTTGGGCACTGTGACTAATACTTATCACATTGTATAAAAAATTTCTTCTATGGTTTAATTTGTTGAACACTTTCCAAACTTTAGAAATTGTATCTTTCATGCCTAAAGGTCCTGCACAATTACTCTCCCATTTAAGCAACTTTGGTTGGTCTCAAAGCATCATATAATTGAAATGTTTGACAAAATGCCAGTTCATTAGAAGTCAGATTGAGTAACATATTGGGTGAATAAGCAACAGTTTTGGGTAGGTCATTATAGTGGTATCAGAGCTCAGAAAATTTCTACCAGTATGTTGGGTAATTCAGAGATTGATGTTTCAGTTGTAAATCATGGCTTCATTGAATTAAAGCATTGCAATAGTGTACCATCATAATCCCTATGATAGAGGATACCATTAAGAATGGTGAAACGAGTAACACATTGAATGAATGTGCATTTTTGGTTATCAAATAAGTTAGGTGGGATAGTTTGGTTGCTTAGGTAGGCGTGGATATTGAGATATCCGGGAGAAGTGGGACCAACCATATCACATACCATATTTGTATAAGGAATTTTGTATATAGGGATCAACAAGTGCTTAACCAAAAATTGTTCCTCTCATTCACTAGGAGGCATGTCAAGTAGAGACTTATTGTTTATGTGGGGAATATGGTTGAATTGGATTTGGGTGAAATATTGCTTAAAGCTATTCACCATATGCTTATAGGGTAGCAACTTATCATCCTTGGTAAGATAATCATTTGTGATTTGCTTAAGGATTAATTATGAATCCTTGAAGATTGAAAGACGTTGGATGTCCCATTAAATAGCTAATCTCAAACCTATTGATGAGGCCTCATATTTTGCTATGTTTTTGATGCATGCAAAATTGAATCTAAAAGATCTAGGAATAAGATCTCCTTGTGGTGTCACCAACAAGATTCTTGCCCCAAAGCCATGATTGATACAAGAGCTAATGAAATACAATGTCCATTTCTTGCGGTTCATCAATTTGGAGAAGGAACTCATTTGGATATTTTGTGAGTATAGACTATGTATCCTCTAGCAGTGTTGTTGCTAATTGATCAATAATAACTTGCTTTGATAGCTTTCTAGTTAACATATTCAATTTCAAATTTGCTAAGGAGCATCACCCATTTTTACATGTGACATGTTAATGTTGTTTTAGAAAGAAGATATTTTAGAGGATCAATCTTTGCAATGAGCTTAGTAGAATGTGAGAGCATATAGTATCTGAGTTTTTGTGAAGCAAATACCATATTTAGGCAAGCCTTTTCAAGGGGTGTGTACTAATGTTCATGGCCGACTAGAATCCGACTAAGATAGTATATGGCACATTCCTTACCTTGTTCTTCATGTTGTGCAAAGAGTGCCCCTAAGGCATGTTTGGTGGCTAAGATGTATAGGAGCAATGGTTGATTGGATTTAGGTCGCATAAGCACTGATGGGTTGGCAAGATATTGCTTAATGCTATCAAAATGTTGTTCACATGAATCATCATCTCAAATATGTTTGTATGTTTTTTGAGTAGATGAGTGAATAGTTGACAATTGTCTACAAGTTGAGCAATGAATTTTTTGATAGATTGCAATTTGCCTTGAAGGTTGTGAGATATTGTTTTGAAGGCACATCTGGTATAGCCTTAACTTTGTTGGGAACGACCTCAATCTCGTGTCGAGAGATGATGTAACCCAAAAGTTTTCCCTTAGTGATGCTAAAAACACTTTCTCGGATTCAAGCAAACTTTGTATTCTCTAAGCTAATGCAGGATGCAATGCAAGATGATGGGGTGGTCTACTTTGGTTTTGGCCTTTCGCAAAATGTCATCAACATAATCCTTGACTTTGTGATGAAGCATGTCATGGAATATTACTGTCATAGCTCTTTGATAAGTTGCTTCCGCATTCTTTAAGCCAAAGGCATGACTTGATAATAGAAGGTTCCCCAAGTTGTAATAAAGATAGTCTTATGTTGATTTTCTAGTGCAATTTGTATTTGATTATAGCTTGAGAAACCATCCATGAGGGAGAACATTTTACAAGTTGTTGTAAGATCAATGATTGTGTCGATGTTAGGTAGAGGGAAATCATTGTTGAGGCAAGCTTGGTCGATATCATCAAAGTCTAAGCAAATATGAATGGATTTCCTCTTCTTTCAAATTGGTATAATATTGGAGATCCATTTTAAGTAGTCAATAGGCCTAATGAAGCTAACAACTAATAGTTTTTGAAGTTATTCTTTAATCAATAGAGCGAAATTGGGATGTGTTTTGTGGAGTTTTTGCTTAACCAATTTGAAATTTGGTCTAACTACCAAGTGATGAACGAAGAGAGAAGGATAGAAGCCCTGCATATTTGTGTAGGACCAAGCAAACACATCAGAATGCTTTGAGAGGAGATCCTTATGAATTTGTTGTTCTTTTGAGTTCATGCTAGTGGTAGTTTGTGTGAACTTTTGATGTTGTTCAGTGCCCAGGTTTATGTCAATGGTATCTTTTGCGAAGAGAGTTAATTGGTTTTGTAACGTTTGTAGAGCAAGGGGAAGGTGGAGTTTTGCATCAAATGATGCATCCTTTGAGTCCTAAATGGGCATTTCAAGTTTTGATTTCTTTGATTGCTTAGATTTATCTTTGTTATCTAAAGAAAAGGACTTAGTTTGTTCCCCAAAATATCTTGAATTATGATCTCTAGCACTAAGTAGTTCAAGGAGAGCCTTCTCATTTTGGATTTCATCTAATGATATGTGGTTGCATTGGTCCCAATCAATGAGATTAGGATATTACAAGTCAAGGTTTATGGCGAAAACAAAATTATCTGGAAAATGGCTGGTATTAGCTAGTTCTTTATAAGGTCATGATGAGTAACGATTTTAACACAATTAACATTATATGAAGCATCATCAACAATTTTCAAAGAGTCACTAAGGTCATCTAGAGATTCATCCCAAGATATATACCCTACTCCTTGTTTAGCTATAGTTTCTGATAAGTGGATAGGTTCCAAGATTTCTTGTTTGTGTGCCTCCAAGCCTTTACCTTTATAGTTCATATTCTTACAGGTTTTATTTGTTGTTGGATAGTCATCATTTTTGAAACAGGAGGCATACTCTTCTTTAGTGTGTAACCATAATGCGTTTGAGGACTCAATGTGTTCATTGTAGAGAAAACCGTGTTTGAAAAAAGTTGTAGAGCCACACTGCAAAGTCTCTTGTTTTTGCTTTTGTTCCATGTTAGGACAACTATAGGATTTATGTGACAATGAAAGTTTTCTAATGTGGAAGGCCTCTTGGATTTCATTCTCATCACACCTTTTGTCAACAATCTTGACCTTAGTAGGAGGAGGTGGGGTGGATGGTATATCTTTGGGATTGATACGAGGAATTTGGCTGAGATGGTGGCTTTGCAACTTCATTGATGGGATAGTAGTTTCCAACATTTTGTAGTATTGGAAGGGGGGTTGATTTGTTGGGATAGTGACTTCAATTCCTTTGTGAAAGAAATTTGAGACATTGGTGGAATGTGGATGGAATGGCTTGCATGGCATGTATCCATGGGTGACCAAGGAGGATCTTATATCGAAGGATAAGATTGGTGACAAGGGCTGTTATGGACAATAGGTCCAACTACTATTATGACATGACACATTTGAGGAGTTATCTCTCCTCTTTGATTATAATTATTGCACCACTATTGTAAAACCATCTATGTTTTTGGATCTTGTTCAACATCAATTACCACTTGTTCCTAGTTTATCGCCTTCTTCATTGATTGGGCTTGTACCTGATTTGATTGTGTCATCATCATCTTCCATGGACATGGTGACACATGAGCAAATTTTAGAGACATTATCATCCATTTACATCCTTCTTCCTATCAATTCCTATCCAGAATGGGAAGCATTCCTGCATCTACACTTGGTTTTGTTTCTTCCCAAGGGGAGGAATGTTGTTTGTAGGCATTGGATCATGTTTTGTCTTCAAACACTCACCATTTTTGCAAGAGATTACACATTGTGAGAGGGCTACATCATCTTTCTCTTTTCCTCTTATGGGGGGCTATTGATTGTATATTTGTTATGGATGTAGTCCTTGGGGGGTCATGTTGAGTTCGCCATTCATCATTTCTATCACTTGTACATGATTGTTTTCATGCATTCTCTTTTGAAGAGGGGTTTTTCCAGTGGGGTTTTTCTCCTTTACTTCATTTGTGAGAGATCATTTGTAAATGAGTACTTAACATGGCCTAGTAGCTGAGACCTATCATCCATGCATCTTTGCACCATATCTGCATTGCTACATTTGTTTACTACTCCCTAAGTTGCACTTAAATAAGGTGTTTTACCTAACTAGTTCACCTAGTAGGTCCTATTCAGATGTTAAGTTTACTTAGGTCTTAGGAATCTTTTTAGAAGTCTTAGCTGGCATTAAATCTTATCTTATGTCATTTACTTCTTGTGTATTAGGTCATTTAATGTTTGTTGTCTCATGTCATAGGATTAAGACACTTGTCATAATCTTGTCTAATCCTATATCTCACCTTGCCTATATAAGCAAGGTATCTTGTAATTTTAAATCATAGGGGATGTACTATCATTGATCCATTATTGATCATTGTACGTTATTGTATCCATAATCAAGCAAGCTATTCTCTTGCCATAACCTCTTGTGGAAGGTGTATCTTTTGTTTTGCAGGCGATCCTGGACTATGGCAGCTCACTATCAGCTCCTTGGATTTCACTATCAATTCTTACATATTGGAAACCTTTACCACCACAAATCTCTGTAATGGGCACCCCTGATTTTTTTTGTAAAGATTTGTTTGCAGGTTTGCTTTCCAATGAAAAGATTTTGTTGATGTTTACTTTCAGATTGCATTCAGAACCTGGTATAGTCTTCAAACACATAGTAGAATGCTCAGATCTGATCCACTTTCCAAACCTCAAGCACAAGGGGCTAGGGCACTTGGTTTGTCCAATCTTCAAGCCTTCAAACACCCTAAAATTTTCTCCAGCACTGTCAAAGTCTTCACTAGCAAATTCCAATGTCCAAGAGTGATGAAAAGGAGTCAACTAAATGCAATTTCAGGCCTGATACAAACCCAACATGCCTGAGATGAATGGTATGGACTTCTGGGAGGGCAACCAGCCCTTTAAAAATCACAGTTTCAATGAATATTCTGAATGAGCAGTCTATTTGGGGCGCCCAGCAATAAGGAACACTCAAAAATAATGCCCAGAATGGTAGCAATCTGCCCTTAGAGATATGGGCATGAAATGGATGACCTGTACCTCTTAAAAAGAACACACAACATAGGAAATTCACTCCAACACTCTGAAAATTGCTTAAAACTTCTTCAAACTCACTCCACACACCAAAAATGCACAGACCACACCAAACCCAAGAAACCCACATCAAAATACTGAGAATAACTTCATTTTATCAAGACCAAAACGCACAACCAGCAAGCCAAAATTTCTGAAAAGTCTTCTTTCCGAGCACCAACCAGCTAGGGTGGGTTTTGTTAGTGTAGGTTTTTATTTCCTAGTTGGGTTATTTATTTTCCCTATTATTCCTAGGTTTTTCCTACACCTTTTATTAATCTTGCTTAGTTTAATAAATCATGCTTAATTAGGTGAGTGGTTATGAGGTGTCACCTTCCTACATGTGAGCATCCATTAGCTATCTTGGGAAGATACTTTGCTATCTTTAGCCCGATAGATGGTTGCTCCTGATTGGTCGGTATTGCCACCTCCTCCCTCTCCCTGGTCTATAAAAGCATGCTACCTGGCTTGTATTTTGCATCTTTTGCTTTTGCATCCTCTTAATGCTATTTTGCTTCTAGCATTTGCATTACTCTCGGAAACTGACTCTATGTTGTTATTTTGATTTCATATCAGTTGCTTTCATAGTTTAATATCTATTCTTTTGCACTAGTTTTCTGCGTTTATAATCTTTTTAGATTCTAACATGGTATCAGAGCTTTTCTATGTGCAAGAGTAGATTTAGTTTCCTTATTTGTGAGATTTAGGGGGGGCTAATAAAGCTTATTTCAGGTTTCTGAAAAACTCAGTATACTCTTCTCTTGCATCTTTGGATGATCTGGAGAATCAGAAGAGTTTGACGGAAATTTTTTAATCTCTGGGTTTGCACATGTGTTTTATGAAATCTGGGTGATTGCAGCATTCTGGTTATACTGGTGGCACTTCTTGCTGTTCCAACGCGTCCAGGAGGCTCAAGAAAGTTAGATCTGGCTTTTGTTTCACCGAAATCAGAGATCGGCAGACAAAGTTGCAAACGGGGGTTTGAAACTCACATTTTGTGAAGCATCTTTCAAACGGGGTTTTTTCAGGCCAAAAGAACATTTCCATTGTTTCTGGAAGGCCCAAAAACCTCCATTTCCATATAAATTTCGTCCAGATTGGACACCTGAAGCTCTGCATGTCGTTTTTTCATTGCTAAAGACGTTTTTTTACACTGTGGCCACATTCTCTGCAAGTGATAAAGAAAAACGCCATCTGGGTTTTTTTCGTCGCATAAAAAAACCATCTGGGTATCAGTTACTTTTTTCATGCAGTCAATAAATCGTGAGAAAATCGCATCAGAAAGTTTCAGCTGGACCCTTCACCATTGCAGTTTTCATTCTTACCACTGATATTCAAACGGCTCATTCTCAGTCATACAGAGGTATTTCTCAACGAATTTTTTTTTGAAAGTGGTTAGAATTTCATGCTCTTTGCAGTGGTAAAATCGGTTTTCTCTCAAATGATCCCATTTTTCCAAAATTTAAGTTTTCTCATCAGATCTAAAGGACAGTCCTCGTTTTTTGAACTTCAAACTGCTATAACTTTCTCATATGATCTCGTATCGAGGTCATTCTTTTTTTGAAAGTGGATATTTTTCCGAGCACTACACATTTATGTAGGTTTGAAGTTGTCATTCAACGATTATTTTTGTACCTTTAGTATTTGGGTCCATTTTTGGACATTTGTAAAACTCTGGAAAACAACTCCATCATTGTAAACGCACTAATTATAAAGTGCCAAAATCAATTTTCTTGGGGGGGGGTTCTCTGATTGAGTGGAAAAGGGGGGGTTGTCTTGATTGTGTTCTCTTCTTTTCAACATTTCTTTTCTGCACTTCTTCATCATGGATCAAACAACAATGCCCATCCTAACTCCATACAACTACTTTGATTGGAAATCACGCATGACAATCTACTTAAGGAAAGCTGGATTACATAGGATAACTATGGGACTTGAAACTGAACCTGCTAAAGATGAAGATAAGCCTAAGTGGTTTAACAAATGTGATGAGGCATATGGAACATTGTGTTTGTCTGTTTCTCCTGATTTGCTCTTTCACATTGAGTCTTTAAATTCACCAAATGAAATCTGGACAAAGTTAGAAACTCTATTTGGCACACAAGATTGAATGAGGGGTCATATGTTGGAAAATGAACTAATAAGTTTAAGTCCAGGCAATTTCAACACAATCCAAGATTTCTTCACTAAATTGAAATCACTAAGGCTGCAGTTAAAACAATGTGGAATAGAAAAGAAAGATGTACAACTGATTCTCAGCATACTCTCTAAGCTAAGTTCAGAATATTCTGTATTTGTTTCTACCTTCTATGCTACTAAGGGTGCACTTGGTACTCAATTCACCATGCCATCTTTAGATGATTTTGCTATCTCTCTCACTCGGGAACAAGATAAGCTAATCCAGATGGGCACTCTTAAGTCCTCTAAGTCACATGCCCTGGCTGCCAACCAAGGCACAAAAGAATAGAAAGGACAAAGTAGTGACAACAAGAATAAGGATAAGAAACAAAAGAATAGCAAGGAGAAGAAGGATCAGACACCAGTTGCTTCAAAAGCAACCAATGAGACCCAATCTTCCAAGGGCAACAAGCCTAAGAAAGAGAAGGTCCAATGTGCCTACTGTAAAAGACCTGGTCATGATGAACATAAATGTCTGAAGAAACAAATTGATCACTTGACACACATTCTTGAGAAGAATAATATTAGTGTTCCTGAGTCAATCAAACAAAGTTTTAGTGAGGGGTCTAACAAGGCAAAAGAAAACAAGAAGGGGAAAGGAAAGGGCAAGGCCCTTGTAGCAGTTGCTTCTTCACCATCCACTTGGGTTCTTGATTTGGGTGCTTCGCACCACATGGCTTCATCTAAGGAAGAGATTACATCTTTGGAGCCGTGTATTATGCCTTCCATTCTAATGGGTGATGACACTCCTGTTGAGGTGTGTGGGAGAGGGTCTGTTGATGTGGGGGATGGCACATTCCATGATGTTCTTTGTGTGCCCTCATTATCAACTAATCTCCTATCGGTATACCAGATCACTCACAAAGGTTCAGGCAAGCGGGTTGAGTTCACTCCTGATTCAGTGGAGATTCGTGAATTGCACAGTGGTTCTACAGTTGCAGTTGGGAGAGCAGATCATCAGTCAAGGCTCTATCTGTTTTCTCACTTTGTTCCTGATCCTCCTTCGACTGTTTTGCTCACTCATTCTGATGATGTGAGTAGACTATGGCATGAGCGGTTCGGCCATCTTAACTACCGCTACTTGCAGCAGCTCAACCAGCAGAGCATGGTCACAGGGTTGCCTTCAGTTTAGTTTTCAGGTGGTGTTTGCCAAGGTTGCATACTTGGTAAGCATCCTAAGGAAAAGTTTGACAAAGGGAAGGCATGGAGAGCTTCACAGATACTGGAGTTAGTTCACAGTGATTTGGCTGGTCCATTCCAGCATCCTTCATTCAGCAGGGCTAGATATGTTCTCACATTCATTGATGACTTTTCTCGCTATACTTGGGTGTACTTTCTCAAACAGAAGTCAGAGGTATTTGATCATTTTTAGGACTTCAAAACTTTTGTAGAGAAGCAATCCGGGAATGTCATCAAAGTTTTGCGCACTGACAATGGTGGTGAGTATGTCAACCATCGGTTTGAGAAGTTTTGCACTTCAGAGGGGATTGATTTGCAGCATTCAGTCCCATACAATCCTCAACAGAACGGTGTTGCAGAACGAAAGAATAGGTCCTTGAAGGAAATGGCAAACTGCATGATTCACTCCAGATCTCTTGCACCACAGTATTGGGCAGAGGCCATTAACTGTGCTTGTTACATCCAGAACCGTGTTCCTCACCGAGCCTTGAAGGGAATTACTCCTTTTGAAGCTTGGAGCGGTCGGAAACCATCAGTTAAGCACTTTCGAGTTTTTGGTTCTCCTGCATGGGCCCACATTCCTGCAGAGAAACGCAAGGCCTTGGATCCGCAGAGCAGACCTTGCATATTTGTAGGTTACCCTGATGGTGTGAAGGGTTATCGGTTGCTCCACCCTACTACACATGAGTTGTTCATTGAGAGGAGTGTTCAGTTTGAGGAGGGCTCTTCGAGCTCACTTTCTATCACTTCTCCACCTCCTTCTACATTGACATTGGAGTCACTTGGGGTACATGACAGATCTTCTGATGAGTCAGATTCACCTAGCAGTCTTCTTCTGATGACGAGAGTGATTCAGAGGACTCACCTCCTTCCTCTCCTAGTCATCATTCAGAGGCTAATGATTCTCCTCCACATTCTCCATCTTCCGGTCCACTTTGGGCTAGACAAACTTTGCAGTCTGCAGGTGATTGGGTTGGGGATCCATCAGACACCAGGAGGACTCGTTCACAATTCCAGGATGCTCCACATGTTTTCATTGCCACTGCCTCAGATCCACAGTCTTTTCACGAGGCTTCTGGTATTCCCGAGTGGGATACAGCTATGCAGGAGGAGTATAGTTCCTTGATGAGGAACCACACTTGGGATCTTGTCCCTCTTCCTAAGGGAAGAAAACTTGTTCGATGTAAGTGGATCTATCGGACAAAATTTGCAGCAGATGGGTCGGTTGACAAGCATAAGGCTCGCTTGGTCGCCAAAGGATTCTCCCAGGTTCCTGGGATTGACTACTCTGAGACTTTTGCGCCAGTTGCCCGAATGAATTCCATCCGACTTGTTCTTGCCATTGCTGCAGCCAACCGTTGGGAAGTACACCAGATGGATGTGAAGAGTGCCTTTCTTCACGGTGACCTTCAGGAGGAGATCTACATGGAGCAGCCACAGGGGTTCGTTCAGGATTCTTCACTTGTGTGCCGTCTTCGGAAGTCTCTCTATGGCCTCAAACAGGCTCCTCGGGCCTGGTATGCCAAGATGGACTCCTTCCTTCTATCAGTTGGGTTCACTCGGTGCCATTCAGATCCCAATGTCTACATTTTGCAGTAGGATGATTCACTCCTATTTCTGGTTTTGTATGTTGATGACTTGCTAATCACAGGGAGTTCTTCATCCACCATTAGGGCTGTCAAAACTGCCCTTCATGATAGGTTTTTGATGACTGACTTGGGCTTGTTGCACTACTTTCTCGGGATTGAGATCTACCAGTCTGCTTCCGGGATCACAATCACACAGTCCAAGTATGCTCTAGATTTTCTCTCGAGGTTTCATATGGCTAAATGTAAGCCTGCTCCGACTCCCTTTCTTTCTGGAGTCAAACTTGAGGCTCAGTGTTCTTCACCCCTTGTTGATGGCACTTTGTACCGACAGCTTGTTGGGAGTCTCATTTATCTGACTCATACGAGACCTAACATTTCATATGATGTAGGCATGGTCTCTCGATTCATGCAGGAGCCTCATGAGCTGCACTGGAAAGAAGCCAAGCGGATCCTTCACTACATTCAGGGTACTCATAGTTTTGGGATTCACTATGCAATGGGTATTGATCTTGACTTGGTGGGCTACACAGATTCAGATTGGGCAGGCGATTCTTAGGATCGCAAGTCTACTTCAGGTTATAGCTTCTCACTTGGTTCTGGTCTTGTTTGTTGGTTGAGCAAGAAGCAATCTGCTATTGCTCTATCTTCTACTGAGGCTGAGTATCGGGGGGCTGTGAATGCTGCCACAGAGGCCATCTGGCTTCAGAATCTTCTCACTGAGTTTGGTATTCAGATCAGACGGCCATCGGTCATATTTTGTGATAACCAGAGTACCATTCAGATCTCACAGAATCCGGTCCATCATCAACGGACCAAACACATAGAGGTCCACATGCACTACATCCGGGAGCTCATCCATGGCCATGTCATCAACCTTCACTACTGTCCGACTTCTGAGCAGGTTGCTAATATATTCACCAAACCCTTCACTAAGAGCAAGTTCCTTCATTTGCGAGCTTTGCTGGGGGTGCGGGATGCTTCATCTTTTGGGGGGGCTTCTTCCTCTCACTCAGAGTCATGACTCTCTCTACTTTGGGGGGGTATTTTCTCTCTCTCTATTTGGGGAGGGCTTTTCTCTCTTTTGGAGGGAAATCATTGTTCATGGGTACCTCATCAGGCTTGACTTGTCGGGACCCATTTCTACATCCACCTAAGCTTCGCTTAAGGGGGGTGTTAGTGTAGGTTTTTATTTCCTAGTTGGGTTATTTATTTTCCCTATTATTCCTAGGTTTTTCCTACACCTTTTATTAATCTTGCTTAGGTTAATAAATCATGCTTAATTAGGTGAGTGGTTATGAGGTGTCACCTTCCTACATGTGAGCATCCATTAGCTATCTTGGGAAGATACTTTGCTATCTTTAGTCCGATAGATGGTTGCTCCTGATTGGTCGGTATTGCCACCTCCTCCCTCTCCCTGGTCTATAAAAGCATGCTACCTGGCTTGTATTTTGCATCTTTTGCTTTTGCATCCTCTTAATGCTATTTTGCTTCTAGCATTTGCATTACTCTCAGAAACTGACTCTATGTTGTTATTTTGATTTTATATCAGTTGCTTTCATAGTTTAATATCTATTCTTTTGTTCTAGTTTTCTGGGTTTATAATCTTTTTAGATTCTAACAGGTTTTGCACCACTGAAACCAGCTACCTAGTGAAGGGTTTTCATCGTCCAACCAGGAAAGAAGATTTCTGGAAGCATTCCAGCAGCAGAATTTTACATTGCCAAATCCAAGATGTGCAAATGAGAGCCTCAAATGAGAATTTATAGAGTGAGGGACAAATTAGGGTAACTCTCATTTCATTTCCCTCCATTTCACCTTTTTGAAAATAACATGAAATTACCCCAAGAGGGGTGTCCACCTTTTTGTCTCCAAAAACTTCATTTATTTTTATTTTTATTTTTAAAATATCATTAAGTCCCAACTAGGCGTCCCACCTTATGAGGCATAACATTAGCCTTAAAAAATGACAAACAACCTCCCTTCTAAGCGCCACACAAGGAAGAACACTGGCCTTCTTTTAAAAACGTCACTTTACTAGGCCAAGGGGTGCACTTCATGAGCCCACATCCTCCCTCACTTAAGTTATAAAGCAACATTATAAAACTTAAGTGGTAAAATAAAATATTCCTATGAAAATATTAGAACTCACGAAGGCTACAACTAGAAAGCACTGCATCGACTGAAAGAGGAATAGAGGCCAAACCAGGTGCTAAAAATAGCAATTTTGCTCAAAATAGTGAGACCAATCTCTCAATCCAACCAAATCGGAGCCCAACTGGAACTTACTAAAAATAGTAAGTTTAAGTTATTAAAAATAGCCATTCCTAAAAATAGCAACTTTGTTGGAAAAGACCCAGGAAAAACCCATAAAACCCACAAAAGCTCATCATAGGACGCTGAATCCCTTAACCAAATCCACTTAGCCTATGAGAACCCGAAATAGGCTAATGGAAGCTCTGACTGAACTATGGGAAAGAAGGGGACATCACAATCTCCTTGACCTAATCTTGTTGTTTTGAATACAAATGCTATTTGAAAAAATGAATAGTTTATTATTCCAAACCTTAGATATTGTTGCGAAGATTGAAAACTCTTCTTAATTAGTTCACACAACACCCAAATAGATATGCATATGAGCATAAGTTTATGAACTCCCTATCTAGGTGCTCCATGTTAGGTGTGCTTATCATTGGAAAATTTTCAACACTTGTACCTCCATTGTCATCAATGAACAACATTCAAACTTGTGTGCTTTGCGTTCGGAGAAATTCCTTCCTGCTTTATGTTTTAAAGCATAATTTACATTCCCTTGGATGTGATTTTCATGTCTAGCTGACTACATTGCTTGTTGCATCTTATTACCTTGTAAACTTGGCAAATGAGATTTTTTTACTTGAGTCTCCTCCCAAAACTCAACGAAATCATCCTTGTTGTGCAAATTAGACCTCATTGCCGCTTAATCTAGAATCCACTCACATTTTTTATCATCTCTTGCAAGGTTGTGACTTTATGGATTCATTATCTGGTTATTATACTTAAGTCGCACAAATTTAAGTTCATTGCTTGGCCGAAATCTTGCCATTGCTTGATTTGTGCCCATTTGCCACTTAAACTTTCTCATTGTTGTGTTTTTGCTTGTTTTGGAATCCACTCACATTTTTCATCATCTCTTGCAAGGTTGTGACTTTATGGATTCATTGTCGGGTTATTTTACTTAAGTTGCACAAATTTAAGTTCATTGCTTGGCTGAAATCTTGCCATTGCTTGACTTGTGCCCATTTGCCACTTAAACTTCCTCATTGTTGTGTTTTTGCTTGTTTTGTTAGGTTATTATAATTTGATTGTGCATTTAGAGTTCATTATCACTTATTGACGATTCCTAATTGTGCATTTCATGGTATTTTGTTTAGCTACCATGCCATGGTTGCGTGAAATGTGTGGCCTAACTGTCATTCATCTACCATTGTGCACTAGAAGGACCTTTGCTTGACAAACATCCTCATGTTGCATGAATTGGGCACTGATTAACCTGCTAATTGCATGGAAACTTCCTCTCTTCATTTTGTTGTTCATTGTATGCTGCTCTTGGTTTTAGAAGATTGTTGTGGATGATTTGTGATAAAAATGACAAAGTCTTAGTATCTAAGTATATGAATATTTTAGTATTTTAAATCAAATCAGATTGGCCCTGTTTAGGCCTAAAGCAAGTCAACCAAAATTTTGGATTTTACATGTTTTTCTCAAAATTGCTACAACTTGTACAACAATTGGCTTTGTCTAGACACCATATGACGTACTTGGGTCATAGGAGAACCTTAGAATCTATAGTTTAAAATGCATCAGTGCCTTATCCATTGGGCAAAGAGTTAAACCTACTCTAACACCTAAAAAGACAACTAACCAAACCTTACAAAAAATGAGACAAAAACAAAGACATCAGGGAAAGGGAAAATATTATGACATAAGAAAAACATGAGAAAGACATTACCTACTACGGATTTATAGGAGGAAAGAAATTGGCTAGGCAAAATTTTTTATTTTCTAGGAAAAATAGCAACCCCTCTATTTGAGCTTGGAGTCCAACTGTGATAGATCACATCCTTGAAGCCTCTGCAAAATAGTTGTTGCATTCTAAGGTTTAGGACAATGCAAACAATCATGCAAGAAAAACTCAAGCATGAACTCATCAATGTTTAAAATTTCAAGATATTCTTTTCCTCGAAACTTATTGCCATTTGTTGGATATACTCTGCTTCTTTCTAAAGATATCTTGCAAAATCTTGTTGTCATAGTACATCTTGAGGAATGGTGATCACCTCATATGCGATTGCTTCATTTATTGCTCCTCACATGTCACTTTGGTGTACTCAACTATAAACTCAAAAGAAACATTGTTCTCTGCAAAAGGCTTTAGTTGTTGAAGGCATATCTTCCTCACTTGCATTTGATTCTCCACATCTACAATAGGTGTTGGCTATGAACTTTGTGTAGGTAGCAGTGGTAGATGAATGATAGTTACTCCACCCAAAGGTAGACATTCACCCCCAAAAACATGGACAGCGAAGGGACATTCTGTCTCTAGCATGACCCCCACCCCTCAAAAACAACAAAAACCTTGGCGATTTTTTAGAGATAAGTTTCACCACAAAGATTTTAAGCACTGACAATGGGTTCACTACCACGAAATGCTTTAATAGACTCCTAGGAGAGCCTGTGCCTTCCACTATGAACAGAAAATATTGAAACCCAAAGGCTTAATTGAGAATGAACCAAACAAAAAAATCTGCAGAATGAAGCCTCTTCTAGTTAGGTTAACCGTTTGGCACACCATTTACTATGTTGTGTTCAACCGTTCTTTTCCATGGTTCATTATGCTAAAATGATCCACCCTTTTAATTTGTGATGTAATCTCCTGAAGTTTGAGGTCTTTAAATCCAAGACCTCAAACTTAAATAGGCTTACAGCAGTTACTCCAAGCAACAACATGCATTTTCCAAATGTCTCTTCATTAGAGCAAAGAAAGTCTGTAAAGTAATGAATATTCAAGGAAACTCAGTGGACTAATAAACATGCAAGATGTGCAAGCAAACATCTTGTTAGCAATGCAAAACCCATATTGAATTGCAAAAAGTATATACACGAATGGTAGGTTTTGCAACTAGAATCAATAGTCTCACTTATTTTCTTAGCTTGCTAATGGAAGTAAATCGTGTGTGCTCATGGTGTGCTCAGTTAAGTTTTTAAAACAATTAGCTTTCCCTTAAAGTTCTTTTCAGATAGTGCTGGTTAAGATCTGTTTACTGTGTTATCTTCTGTTTCTTGGGACAACTGATTATTGGAAGAGAAAATTGAACCTTAGAACTCTATATTTGCATTTTTATTCCAATTATGTATTGTGTTTTGTTCTCAAGATGATAAATTGTTATTTTTGTAAGAATCCATTATCTCTAGTGATATTTAACTTGCTAATACTTGGACATACTGTCGTATAGTTTGATGCCTTGGTAGCAGCACTGCCTTTATCAGAGGGAGGAGAGGAAGCACAACTTAGACAGATTGAACAACTTCAAGTGAGTATTGCCGATCAATTCTTTTATTCAAAGTCAATATATGACTTGAAGTGTAGTGTGCGCTCTAGACTAAACCAGGGTTGGACCTTAATATACAGTACCATTGGATAATAAATTTAATTTTTTTCGCCTATCTATCTTTTGGTGCTCTCTTTGTTACACGGGCATATTTGCAAAGCTTGAATTCAATGCATCAATAATGAACATATTGTAATCTGTCCTAAAAATTAATAATCAACTGTTTGAAGTTTTTCAAATTTTATCAAATTTCTAGAAATTTAATAAACTGTTTGATTTTGTCAAATATTAATTTGCATTATTTTTTCCTCAAGGAGATACCATTTTATGTCTATTTTTCATCAGATCTCTGAGGACTTGCAGAAACATGTTCAGAGTTTACTGCATAAAAAATTATCAAGATGTTGCTAAAAATTTGTATATATAGGATAAATTTGGATGAAAAAAAGGTCTCTGTCATCTATTTCTATATGGTCTGAGTTTTAAGTCTTGTAGTTAAACTGTTATAGGCTGCTTTTTGTATTCCATGAATTCTGCTCTTTTAATAAGGGGCCAAAGAATGTTGTTCCAGTTTGCGTTCTGAGATAAGCCACCTTTATCAATACTTCAATATAGTCTTCTTTGCCGTCTTAGCATTTTAATTTGTCATTTTCAAGACAACTCAAATCAGAACAGTGTGAGGAAATCCTTTCTTCAGATTTGCATGGAAGCTCTCTGATCTAATCTATTCGTAAAATCCAAAACAAATAAACTAGACACTTATGCACACTGTACAATTTATCTTTTGAGATTTTACATGTAAACAAAATGCCTGAAAACAATCTAGACCATTTTTAAAATCTCGGAGGTGGGGGCACAAGACTGATATTGCTTTATCTTACCACAAGTATTTTTTGTAATGTAGCTAAACAACAATACTATCTGCTGATTAAAGCAGAGATCAATAGATTTGTATTAACAAAAATATTTGATAAAAAAGGAAACAATACCAATGACAGCAATGAATATAGCATGAGATTGAAAAGGAACAATAACCTAGAAACATACAAAGCTACTCAAAAGGATAAAAGATGGATGCTCTGCAAAGTTAAATATGATCTTCTTTATTACTAACTTGACAAATTCTCACCAACACAATAATCTAACATCTCAACTTGAATGCAAACTTTTGCAGCATAAGTCAAACACAAACTCTTGTTACATCCTATGTGCTCAAGGCATTTATTTATAAGCTCTCTAAAAGAGGCTTCTGGGAAAAATGATAATAGAAAAATACTTAAAAAGCTGCTTTGGATCAACCTTAATCTTTATTCTTTATAAACGAAACAATAAAACGCTTTAACAGCCTAAAATAGGCTTTCTTTTGCATATAAATATAATTTCATTTCCAAATAGGTCACCTATGTCAATGAATGGCCGACACCTTTTCCTTTAAAACACTTGACTTGGCATTGGATTTTGAAGTGACTGATTATGGCATAAAAGGACTGTTAGTTTTATGATCAGATGTAATGCACAGAAAATTAATTCAAAATCAGACACAATAACACACCAGATACCCTGGGAAAACCCTCCTCTTGAGGGAGAAAAACCCAGCAACAATTATATCTCTTATATATATGAGTAATGGCAACAAGTTACATTACAAAGAGGCCACACACAAGGCCAAAGATCAGCATCAGCAATGGCTGTAACACAAACTAGTATTCTGATCTTCAATTCGCACTTGAAACTCACAATCTGCTCCTATGTGAATTCACACTATTCTTCTTGAAGAGCTCGCACTTAATGGAGAAGGAGATCGAACTTGCTTGATACACAAATGAGAGGAAATGACCTCATATAAATACATTGCTAGATAGGTCACACCCTTTCAATAAACTAGGTCGGCCGCTAAGAAATAAATACAATTAATAATGATGAATTACAATGAAGGTCGGCCAAGGAAGAATGATGCAAGGAAGTCGTCCAAAAATAATGTTGCCATTTACACATATAAATAATTTATATCTTCAATTGGGGCTGGAAGAATTGAGCCCAAAGCTGCTAACATCAACAAGGACTAACTTGAGTGCAGTTTTGAGGTGGCAGTGCTACTCAAAAAGTGCAACACCTTATGATCATTTGCTTTCACCTAAACTTGGTGCTATTCTCCTTTGGTTTCTCCCTTAAAAAAAGTGCTTGGCATCGATGAAATGGTTCAGTGTTAATAAATGAACTCCTCACTATGTTCTTTATATAACTTAAGTGCTTCTAACTGTATAGACATGAGTTTGCCATCCTGAGTGCCATTTCTTGCTAGCATGGCCACTATAAAAGTGCACCCAACTCAAACCTGTTAACCTTAGCTGGTGGTTGGTGGAAATTTTGTATGATATTTTCCACTCATGTTTTGGGTTGAGAATTTAGCTAACCATGTAAAAAATGTTCTAGCCACTTAAGCTGATTCACCACTCTCTTTTCCTAGTGCAGTTTATAAAGATCTTTCCCAGTTAAGTCACCATTCCATGTTGGCATTATAGCAGCAAAAATCTTTTGGGGAAAAAATCAGCAAACCAAAAGTATAAGATTTTTTTGAAGAAATTGGGAAAAAATCGGATTTAAAAAAAAAAAGGTAAAAAATTGCAGAACAAGAGATAAAAGCTCTTTTTTTTGAAATTGAAAGGTATTTCCATAGCATAGAGATATAAAGAGCAAATAAAATAAAGAGTTTAACTAACGAATTGTAAAAAATAGAATTTTGTAGCTTATATTCATATCGCTGATTACATTGCATTGCACATCTTTCAAACTCAAAGCATTACTTCACATTGCATAACTAATAACTAGATGCTTATAGATGACAATTTCAATTACAATATAGTTTTTACAAAGTCAACCTAAGCAGTTATGCAATTACTTCACATTGCATAACTAATAACTAGGAGCAACTGCCAATTGCATTTGCTTGTCATGGCATTCCATGAGACCACATTTCTTTGAGGTATTTTTTCAAACAGTTCATTGCCTTGTCTATGCTACCACATTTTTCATACATGTCTACCAAAGCATTTTATCAAACAGTTCACTGCCTTGCTGCTATGGCTAAAAGTTTTGCTGGTCAAGGCATTCCATCACCATGAGACCACATTTCTTTTAGGCAATTTTTCAAACAGTTCACTGCCTTGTCTATGCTATTTGCTTACTACTATGCTTTGATGGATTTTTCCAAGCACCCATAGCTTGTTCAAAAGCGCCTGTTTTAGGGTTTTAGCCATAACCGGCAAAGGCAGTGAACTGTTTGATAAAATGCTTTGGTAGACATGTATGCAAAATGTGGTAGCATAGAGAAGGCAATGAACTGTTTGAAAAAATGCCTCAAAGAAACGTGGTCTCATGGTGATGGAATGCCATGACAAGCCATAGACATGGCAGTGAACTGTTTGAAAAAATGCCTCAAAGAAATGTGGTCTAATGGTGATGGAAATGCATGACAATCTTGGCTTTCGATCAGCATGAGACCACAAGATTGATTGTCATGGCTTTCCATCACCATGAGACCACATTTCTTTGAGGCATTTTTTCAAACAGTTCATTGCCTTGCTGCTATGGCTAAAATCCTAAAACTGGTGCTTTCGAACAAGCTATGGATGCTTGGAAAAAATATATCAAAGCATAATAGTAAGAATAGCATAGACAAGGCAACGAACTGTTTGAAAAAAATGCCTCAAAGAAATGTGGTCTCATGGTGATGGGATGCCATGACAAGCAAATTGCTATGGATTGTCATGGCATTCCATGAGACCACGTTTCTTTGAGGTATTTTTCCAAACAGTCTAAGTTGCCAGTTTGGGTACGGGATACCGGTACGCCGGTATGGCAAATTTTTTTTCCTGAAATACAGTACATTTGGGTACGGCTGTATATATATATATATATATATATATAATTAAAAATATACAAAATTGTAAATACATTTGATAGTATGAACTATGAGTCTATGATTCTTCATCAATCATCAATCATCATTAAATATAAAATCATTGATCAATGCTAGTGATAAGCTACAAGCCTATAAAGATAAATCATAAATGCCAATTGATAGTTCAAAATTCCAATACATATGCCATACTCATATATTAATAATAAATATCATATATGTCTTTCTAGTCATGATTCAAATGAAGATCATTATAATTAATTCATCAATCATCAAAAGGATCTAGATCATCATCATTTGGTTCGACATTATTTGAACCACAAGCAAATGCATTGCCAGTGCCACTTGTAGTAGCTGCATCATGTGAAAGAGTCTCAACATCATCATCATCATCATCTATAGTGACTCTAGCAAGCTCTGCAATAGATGCATCCAAGTTGGCACACTCAGGGGCTGTGTCCCAATTCTTCATTGAACTATCCTTGTACTCATCTTGCTTATGTGATAGAAGACGCAAGTTGGAATGGACATAAACCAAGTCTTCTGCTTTTTTTGCAGCCAACCGGTTACGCTTCACTGAGTGGATATAGGAGTATGTACTCCAATTTCGTTCAGCCAAAGAAGAACTTGCAACCTATTGAAATTGGAGAGAAAACGAAAATAACTTAGAAATAAAAAATGCAAAATAAATGAAAGAATGGTAAGTAGTAGTACTAAACTTAAAGTCTACAATACAAATGTTAAATAAAAAAATTTAAAAAATAAAAATTACTTGTGATAGAATCTTGATTGCAAGAGGTTGGAGGAACATAAAATCTTGCCCGTGGAGGTACCACCATGTACAAGCATGTACTGTGTATTGGTCTTGAATAGCACAAAGACTATGATTCCGTCCTGAGATGAACAAGCCAAACTCTTTCCTAACATTTTCCACCACTTCTGGATCTACAAAAAGTCTTTTGAATGCTCGCTTGTACCCATTAGCAACTTCACTATCTCTATATGGTGGAATTCTCCCTAGCAAAGCAAGTATCTGTGAACTATAGTATTTGGGAGATAATGCATATGCAAGGAGATGCAATGGTGTGTTCATCTTGTCCCAACGATGGTGAATGATTTTTTCAACTCTATGAAAAACTGTTTCTTGGGGGTCATTCTCTTTTTTTGCTATTATCACCTTTATTTTTTCTATCATGGAGTCAATACCATCATAGATTTCCCCCAAGCATGGTCGATCTGTATCAGCAAACCTGATCATACTCATGATAGGCTTGGTGAATCTCAACACATAGGTCACACGATCCCACCAAATGTCATCTAGGATCAATGACTTGACCTTTTGGGCCCTCTCTGAACTTGATGTTTTCCAAAATACTCCATTGGTTGTGTTGTGACCTATTTCACACATCGCCCCATTGCAAATGGGGACCCTCGGTGGTTTGTTTTTGGGGTTTAGTTTTGAGTTGCAATTTCATGAGTTCTTTCGCTCCATGAGTTTCAAGTTAGAGTCTAGAGTCATCAATAGAGCCAAGTTGAAATTTCAAGCCTGAAACTGCACGTAAACGTCGTAGAAGTGTTCAGAAGACCCTGTAGACAAGGATCGCATGTGCTTTCGCCCAATTCTGACACTTCCTACTTTTTAGGGATTTTGCTTTTTTGCTTTTTGCTTTTTTTCGTTTTTGGCACTTTTTGACCATTCTGGAATTTACTATTTTTAGAAAGTTGTTTTTTCGCTTTTTCCATTTTTAGAAACTTTCTATTTTTGGCAAGTGCCAAGGTCCCACCAATCAAGGAGTCAAAGTTTCCATCTTTAGAATGAAAAAGCATGCAAAAATCAATGAAAAAAATCTAAAAAGCATGCAAAAAATCACTGAAAAATCAGAAAATCAACCAAAAAAGCAGGCCTTTTAGATCAAAAATCTGGAAAAATCAGATAAAAAGCATGAAAAGCAATAAAAAAAATCAATCAAAACTCTGGTGAAAACAAGTAAAAATCTGGAAAAAGAATAAAAAACAGATCAAAAAGCGGATCTCCAGATGAAAAAGGCATTGAAAAAGCAACGAAAAATCATGAGATTCTTGGCTGAGATGGTGTAAGTTTGGAGAGATTCATGGAAATGCGCCCAGCAAGAAGAATGGCATAAAATCTTGCAA
>VDFB02084951.1:0-42461 GCA_007258455.2 Sequoia sempervirens | reverse complement strand
GTGGAGAAATTCAAATTTCAAAGGGGAGTTTGCTGAAGTTCAAAATTGAAATTGCTGAGACTTCTGGAGAGGGACGCCTTGAGTTGCCAGTGCAAGTGTTGGAGAATTGCTATTGCTGAAACCAAAAGGGGGCGCACTTGCTGATTGCTAGAGTTTGATTTGTTGCTGATTGAAATTTGCTATTGCTGAAGTTAAGAGGGGCACACTTGCAAATTACTGGAGGTATTCAAATCTGCTGTTGAAGAAGGACGCCTTGAGGTGAGAAGTTTGAAAGAATTTAAAAGGTGCAAAGTTCGAATTTGCTATTGCTGATACTAAGAAGGACGCCTTGAAGTGAGGATATTGCTGAGAGTTTTAAAAGTGCGAACTTGCTAATTGCTGATTGCTAGTGTGAAGTACGAATTTATAGAAGTTCAAGTTGCAGATTGAAGTTGCTAAGGCTGAAGCTTACTTGGAAATTTTTCTAAGTGTTGAGGCTCGAATTTATTGGAGAAGAAGCTAAGGTTTGCAAATGAGAAAAGTTATTGCAGCTTCTTGAAGTCGACTACAGCCCCTACACAATGTCTTATTTTATTTTATAAATTAATTTGCTAATGAATGCTTATCGTTTGCAGATGGTTGAGGCAAGGGCGACTGGCACAGACAATGGTGCATCCAGGCAAGCAGTGATCAAGAAACTGAGCAAAACTTTCATGCCAGAGTCAAAGTTCATTTCAAAGTTGGGCAAGCTGACAGATACCAACTTGGGCTCCGTCAACCTAGAGACCTTCAAGAACAGGATGTTAGGGATTGGAAGTCACCGGCCTTCGACCACTTCACACAATATCGTTCGAAGCGGGTTATACGCAGCTGCTAGTTTCCCACCAGCCATTCAGTGCTCAGAGCTAATGATGGAGTGCGCCAATTATTATGAGAAGGAGCACAGATCAATCATGTCACCTAATGGCCAAGTGCTAGCCAATCTTACTCCAGCAGCCATTGGTGAAGCTTTCGGGATCCCGGTGCACAAAAATATGGTTTACAAATCCAGAGAGCGAGCTGAGCGGATGTATGCTTCTACATTCGAGAGATGCACAGAGACAATCAACACTCATTGGATGAGCACTCCCAAGCCTTCTCGTACAAAGCTGCCGAAGCAAATCATAGCTGATGACTTGAAGCAAGAGTACTGTGACCTCATCATGATGCTGAGCCGAGTTGGTGGTTGTGCACAATCATTCATTTTTGAGCCTTGGATGTTTTACTACATCAACCTCGTGCTGGAGGGGAAGGATTATGTCAATTGGGCCGAGATGATCAGTGATAATTTGCATGAGCAGCTCCTGAGCTTGAGAAGAACGAAGACGTTCTATATGAGTTCTTACATCATCTATATGCTGGCTCGTATGACGAAGTATAGGGGGATCTCTTACAAGGAACCTGTCGGATGTTGCTCCCACCAGTTCAAAATCCATGAGGCTTGTCCACAGTTGCATTTGGCGAGCACTACTCACTACAAGCGTGTCAACAATGCTTTCACCATGTACATCACGAGATTGCTTCAAGAGCGGTTGCATCACAGAATCTCGGGAGAAGCCCAAGAGTTGATTAAAAGGTATGGGTGCCGGTTCATACAATTTCCGAAATTTTCTTACATTAGGCTGCAAGGTTTTTCATCGTACCCATATAGGCTGCCTAAGTACCCAACAGATAGAATTTTAATGCTAGAAATATCTAGGCAATTACTCGCCTATGATAAGATTCAGAAGAAAAAGAAGGGAGGGGTAGAATTCCCGATTGTCATGGGCAACTCGGATGAGGTGTGTCCTTCAATACAGGCAGCTAGGGAAGCTGAAAGTGAACTTCAATTTTATCACTTTTCATATCATACTAGCCGACAGCACTATGATCCACATCACAACATCAAATGGGTAATGTCAGAGGAGTTTAAACATAAGGCAAACATTGAGGATTATTGGGCTGATGCAGCTAATGAGATTGAAGTAAGGAAAAGAATGTTCTCTTGGTTGCCGATTACTTTAATCAGGGAGTGTGAAGTTGTTCCAGTTCCAGACCAGGTGAATGAGGATATAAACGTTGTGCATCCGGATTATGCAGCAGTTAGAGATACTCCACTTCCACCTCCGGATTGGTCAGAACCTGAGGTTGCAGATTTGGACACACTTTCTATTCTTGTTCTGACATTTACTAGGGCATGGGTTGACAGGCGAGTGAACAGGTTGAAGAGTAGGTCAATTGCTTTGACTTACAATTTGATGGGAGATCACAGGACACCCACCACTGGCAGGAAGAAACAAATCACACGAGGTCCGGAATCCAGAAAGAAAGAGCTAGTTCGACAAGAGCCCATTCAGCCAGAGCCTCCACGAGTTGCAGTTACATCACCCACACCATTGGAGACACGTTCTCCAAGTATACAGGAGGTTTCCTTGTTTGCTGATCAGAGGAATGCACTGAATCAGTTGCAAGTGGTACAGGATAATATTCAGCCTCCACGGAGAGAATCGGTTGGCCAGAGCGTCAATGCACCTGGTAGGGTCGATCAGCAGGATGATGAGGGGACTATTACTGACCCCCAGTTTCAATGGGAGTTAGAGGCGGCTATGAATGATGATGATGATATAGTTTCAGGGGACACTCAGCCACTTGAGGACGATGAGCCTCGCCAGAATGATATAGAGGTTGAGCAAGTTCGAGAAGTAGAGGCACAGGAACAGCAACCCTTTGATATACAATACGATGTACCTGAATGGCTTAAGGATAGAATGAGAAGAAGCCCCAGCGAGGAGATTGATCCAGCAGTTGAGATGGAAGAGTTCTTGAACAGGATCAGTGCACCTCCACAAAAGAAGAAGGCATGAAAGTTTTCGAAGATATCAACAGATGAGGATGGCTCTCGCACCCTTCATGTAGCTGTGCCACGAGTTGATTGTGACCGACATGAAGCAGTGCCTGAGAATTATGTGGTCACGACTTTGGATCTAGGATGCCCCACTAGTGCGCAGATTGTAGAGGAGTGTGATAACTCCTATCTTTCCCTCAAGGATAGGTTATTCAAGAAAGAAGGGAAGTATAAGAAGTTGAAAAGAGAACATAAAGCTTTAATTGGATATGTGCAACAATTGTCTCGTTCTCGAGGGCAGGATATTCCAGTGATAGAACCTCCAGCGGAGATACCTAGGGAGTCAATCAGTGGCTTGATGGAGTTAGGAAAGATGGCATAGGAAGCAGACAAGTGGGTCACAGGAGTTCGCGCTGAGACAGAGAAGTTTATGGAGGACCTTGCTTTTGCTTTTCAGCAGGCCTCTAGTATTTTGGCACGGATGGAGGCGGTTGATCATGATTGGGGCGATGCTTCTATCTATCAGAGTAAAGTAATCCAGCGTCTTGAGGCATTGAGGCATATTCCGTTGCGATCGCTAATAGATTGAGGTGTCATTCAGGAGAATGACAGGTACGACTTTTCTAGATGGTATTCTTCAGCGATCACAGGGCATGGTTTCTTCGACGCCGCACAGGCGGATTCAGCCAGGATACATAAGGCTATGGCCAATATCATTGACGGAGTTCAGAATACTTTTGAGGCCATATTTGTTAGGCGGCTGAATCCAGATGAGGTTAATGTTGATAATTTGAGGGGTAGGCTAGTACCTTTCTTCTCGGAGGTGAAGAACTTCACACAGGATGACTTTGAGAACACCTCCACTTTCTCCAGTTTGATTCAGAGCACGCAACATTCCTTAGTGTTGACGTGGTTTTTGAGACCGCACCAACACAGAATAAAGTCTCCCAACGGACGCTCTATCCTCTCTTGAACAAAGTATTCAGCATGCTAAGATTGCGAGTAAGATCATGCTTTCAACTCCAAGGTTCCTTAAGTCTTGAATAAACTCAGTTGGGTTTAAATCTTGTTATTCTTTGCTGGTATTTTCAAGAGAACACACAATTGTTGAGCTGACTAACAACATGATGACTAAGGGCTTTACGTGGCAGATTCAAATGATTTGGCGGTGAAACAAGTTTCCTAATTCTAACGGGAAATGAACTGAATTTAAAAGGGTGTAGGGCCTAAGAAGTTTATGTTCTATTCTAAATGCAGGATATGTGGAGCTTCATTTCAATGGGCTAACTTGGTTCACCCCAAGCACCGAGACTGACCTTTCGATGGAAATCAGTTGCAATCTTCAATGGAAATAGCGAGGATATTTCAGAATTATGACTTAGCTTATCATACACCATCCTGCTTGTATGGCGCAAGCCTGTACCAAGAAGTTAAACTCAAGATAATGTCCGATTGACCACTGGCGAACTTATCATCCAACAAGCCGCTAGTGAGTATGGAATAAAAGCGGCTATATAAATAAAACATAGCGTAAGCTGCTTGCATGATTTGGCTAGCGGATACGAAAGGAAGAAGAAACCTTGCTAGCATTTCATGACAAGGCGAATTCCATCATCAATGAAAAGATCTATTATCATAAAATGTGTTACACAACAATCTCCTCAAAAGTTTTCAAAGGGAAAACTTTCTCTCTTCTCCAAATGATGCAAAAATGCTCTACAATGCTACACTATCTAGCCCTAATGCTCTCTCAATGTCTACTCTGATTCACGCCTCCTCTAATGAGATTGCAGTAGGATACGCGCTGGCCAGTGAAGGCTGGATTTGTCAGCTACAGAGCGTGGTACCTCAGCTGAAATATTGCCTAAAACGCCCGCGAGAGAGTGGGGGTAATAAATAAGCCATAATGTCACCATCATCCTTCACAGAAATTCCATTTGTGAAGCTGGCGTTCTGCTTGTTACCGATCTTCTTTCTTGGCATTGTTCTTTGATTTCTTCCACTTGAGGGTCTTCATCTTCGTCACTTCGAATTATACTAAGTCTTAACACTTAGCCATTTTCTTGCAAATTTTCCTCCTTCGAGATTGTAACTCATCTTCATCGTGCTTCCACTTCCAGTCATCACACTAAGTCATCATCGTTTGGTCTCGACGTTCCTCCTGCAAAACAAGCAAGGAGAAGGGTATCAGATCATTTCATAATATAAATTCAACTTACTCACCTGATTTTCATGCCTTGATCTCCAAGCGTTCATCACCAACTTCGTGTTCAAATTCTTCATGCCTTAGCCAATTTTTCAATCCATCCTCTTCAAGGCGTATCTCCTTGGCAATTATCAACTAATTTTGCATCTTCAAAATTCATTTTCCTGTACAGACTCGACAACCTTGGACATATTCACTCACGGCTCGAAACTATCTTCCACGAAGGATTGAAGCAAATTTACCTAGGCAGTTTCTTTCAAATTCATCATCTGGAGGATCTTACCTTGAAAACACATTTTCTTCATTTTTGCCTTAGAAAATTTTCAAATTTCCCTTAGAAAATACATCAACCTGGTGCTCACTTAAAATCTTTATCCCAAAATTCTCGACAAGCTGTGGAAGACCTTAAAATCAACTCCTCATCGATAATCTTCGATACCCAGAAGAAAATTTTCTCCAGAACGCATCGAACCCATGGGTGCTCAACGAATGGGTTCATTTTATTTCTCTGATTTTGAACCTTAGAAAATATTCTTTCATCAAATTTATTCTGGATTCTTTGATCCTACGCCGAAATTTACTCGGCTTGGAAAATTTTTATTGATCCTGTGTAGCTGGCATTCACTGACTTCACCACTGGCAAATTTGCTCGTGCCTCAGGAAAATTCCATCACCTCCCCAGACTTAGGCATTTTTCCCAAGGAAGAAAATATTTTTCCTTAGAAAAATTTTGAATCACTTAGTCATTTTGAAATTTGCCTTAGAAAATTTTAACTCAACTTGCTTAGAAAGTTTCCTGAAGGCGCATCACACTTAATTTATTTTTTTGTCTGGCAATTTCAACGCCTAGGCAATTTGCTTCTCCTCACATTTTACTTCACCCTTGGAAAAATTCTTACTTGAAGTTCCAACGCCTTAGTAATTTTTATCTCACCATCATACTTATATTTTATAGCACACTATGCATGGCGCACATCACACTTGAAGGTGAACATTGTCAAACACCTAGCAATCTTTACTTTCCACGTCTTGTATTTTATTCCCCCCTGAAAAACATTTAAAATTTCCACGCCAAATATATTTATTCATCTTTACCTTGAGCACACCCTACATCTAGGAGAGAATCTTTTTACATTTCAACGCCATAGTTGCTTTATCCTTTCCATTTCACCTTGTTTACCGTTATTCACTCCACACTTTACCTTTTCATGGCGCATATGTGGTGGGGTCAAGAAAAATTTAAAACTTTTGTCTTCATATGATCTGTTTTGGGCGCATTTCTCATAAGCTGAAGGATGAACTTTTGTTGACTTCTTGGCCTCTTAGCCTTATGGGCGCATTTCACATAGTGAGGCGGATGAAAATTTTCACTTAGAATATTTTAGCAACTCCTCCTAACTTGGGCGCATTTCATACTTGGAGGAGGATAAACTTTAAACGCCACCCTTGAATTTATCATTACATGGCTTTCAACGCCTTTGTCTTCTTCCAAATTTGCATGGATACCTTTGTCCTTTTCCTCCTTGCATGAATTCGAACTTTGCATGAGTGTTTTGTCTTTACATGCCCTTACTTGGGCGCATTCAAAGGAGAGAGGAGAATGTTGACCAGCTTGGCTACGCCTTAATCACATTTTTGTCTTGACATGCCCTCATTTGGGCGCATTTCATGTGTGCTGAAGGATAAACATTTCAACGCCACCTTTGACCACCTTGGACTCCTTGTTTAGCTTGGGCGCATTTAGCATGGGGTAAAGGATGAATTTATAACGCCATTGACTTGCCTTTGCATCATGGGCGCATATGAGGATAGGAGGAGGATGGGCGCATTTTGCCCATGTAGGAGGATGAAAAAAGTTGACTTTGCTTTGACCTTGAAACTTGGGCGCATTTTGCTCTTTGAGGAGGATGGATTTCATACTTAGCAATTTTCCTTGACTTCCTTATGAGGTGGGCGCATTTCAGCATGTGAGGAGGATGAACACTAATACTTAGAAATTTTTTCAATCTTCCTGAGCTCTCTTGGGCGCATTTTGCTAGGCCTGCAGGATAAAAAGTGTTGACTTTTCTTTGACTTTCTTCAAACTTGGCGAATTTAGGCCTGTGTACTGGACGAACTTCAAACTTGGAATTTTTTATGCCTCCTCACTAGCTGGCGCATTTTGCCATAGCAACTGGATGAAACTTCAGAATTAGACAAATTTCTTCGTTTTTCGCCAGCTTAAGTGCCCTGCTATTTATAGTAAGTTTCTTGATTTTCTTACTTCGGAAGCTCAGATTGCCATGAAATTTTAAACACCGGATCCTCGCGACTTTGATATCCTGTCAATACTGCCATTCTGAGCTGACTTACTAAAAATAGCACATTTTGGGAAGTGTTTTGCTATTTATAGTAACCTCTCGTTTCTGGTACTTCCACAGTTCAGATCGACTTGAAATTTTAATGAGGCGCTCCTCACCACGTGACCTTACTGCTGACAATGACGCATGCACTGGATTTACTATTTTTAGCATGTTTCCAATCTGACTTACTATAAATAGTAAGTGCTCCGATCGACTTGAAATTTCACCAGCAGACAGCCTGAAGGACGTTGATCGCAGTGGTTTACACTGGTTTTCGCAAATTTTGACTTTTGATGCCTATTTTTAGGCTCCGAAGTTGGAAACCCTAATTCGCTTTGCATGCATCCCAAATGAACTCTGTTTTTCTTCATTTCTGTGGCACTGCGATCAGCTCGTGATTCTGAACTGCTGGGTGGCGGCTGCCGGGACACACCTACTAAAAATAATAAGTTCCTTACTGAGTGAGAATCTTCGTTTGCATGTCACACCATCGCGAAGCTCTCGAAAAACCCATCAAGAATCACCTGACATGCAAAAGAAACCCCGACATGCAAACCCTAAAAATAGCCTCGGAAGGCTGAATCCTGAAAGTGGTCGTCTCGACTTGCATGTTACATCATCGCGAAGATCTTGAAAAACCCAGAAGGAATATCCAGACATGCAAAGAAAAACTCTGCATCTGGACCCTGAAATTCGTGCCGGAAGCCAGACTGCTAAAAATAGTAAGTTGTTTGTTTTTGCTCAAATTTTGCACGCGAACAGTCCGATATGCCCTGAATGCTGTGTGACTGCCGGAATCTCAAAATAGCTGACAGATTGCCTAGAATTTCATACTTACTAAAAATAGTAAGTACCTTAGAATCGGATGAAAATTTGTTGAGAGCCTGCTGGAAACATGCTGACAACAATGTTAAGCTCAATTTTCAATGTATTCACCTCGTTGAACACTAAATTAATTTTGGGAAGACTCAAGCCCTAATTTCGGACTTGGCCCAAAATTCCACGTTGAAGCTTACTTGATGAACGTCAGCGAAAAAAGGCGAAGACGGAGAGAGAGAGACACAAAACCAAAGCCCAAAATGACCCGGGAATGGGCAAAAATTAGGGGTCCCCATTTTGGATAGGTGATATGTGAAAAGGTCACAACACTTAGTTGCTTGGAGAAAGTCATGTCGCCGACGGACATGATCCACCGGAATGCTTGGTACAGCTAGATTATTTTACCATTTCGATTCGGGAGGTTGAGGTACATGCCAGCGGTCGTTGAGTTTGCGTGAGAAGAAAGAAGCAGAACGCCTGCTGTTGGGGCGAAGATCTTCTAGAAGACTGAGTATGGAGCATTTATTACATTTGCTATTTTGGGAGTGAGTGGGAATCTTTGATTCGTTTAATGTACCACTCCCTATTCTGGCAGTTTTTAGGGGTTGAAATTTTGAGTGTACGATTCACAGCAACTCTACTATTTATTGGCTTCCCTAGCCGTCTTTTGGACTGGGCTAGCTATAAAAGGGGGGGTCCCCCTCATTTGTAATACATTAGAACAGGAGATTAGAATCAGAATTGAGTTAGAGCTTAGAGGCTAGAGAGTAGAGCATTGTAGACATTTTGTTAGTGTGGAGAAGAAAGAAAGTTTTCCTTTTGAAAACTTTTGTGGAGATTGTTGTGTAATACTTTTCATGATAATAGATCTTTTCATTGATGGTGGAATTCGTCTTGTCATGAATAGCTAGCAAGGTCTCTACTTCTTTTCGAATCCAAGTAGTATAATTTCCATCCCATGCAAGTAGTTTACTTTGATGTGTGGTGTTTTTGTTGAGGTAGCTTCTTTCATTCCATACCACTAGCGGCTTGTTGATGATAAGTTCGCCTTGCGTGGTCGACTGGAAATTATCCTGAGTTTAACTTCGATTGTAATTTGTATACTTATATGCGGCGTTCTGATGGTGTATGTATGCTAAATTATGATTTGAACATCTTTTGCTATCCCTTTGAAGATTGCACTGATTTCGCTGAAGCTGTCCGATGTGAGGCTAGGTAAAATTTGTTTGAACTCTACCAAAATCAAGCCCCACATATCCTGCATTTAGAATAGAGTATAAGTTTCTTAGGCCCTATACTCTTTTACTTTCCGCATATTTCTGATTAGTTTTAGGAAAACAAACTATATTTCCAAATCATACACGCAAGAACCCCTTCAAAGCATACACCGACTGTTAACTGCAAGAAGTCTGAACAATTGCGTAAGTCCCCTCGTAAGAACACAGCAATACACATCAACCAACTGAGGGTATTCTAAGTATTCGGAACCTTGGAGTTGAACGTGCGAACTTTCTCGCAATCTTAGCGCACGGAATACTTTGATCAAGAGAGAACGGAGTAGCCTTCAAACTATTTTGTTCTTCAGCTGATTGGTGAGGTCACAAAAATCGCATCAATAGGTATGAATCCAACTACTTGAGAAAAATGTCCAAAAATTTAGGGAGAGCTAAGAAACTCAAGGCTAATGCTAAATAAAGTAGAACAAAGGCTTTCTAAAGAATCACCATCTAGTCAACAGGCATATCACTATCAAGAGAATGCTCCAAGAAAGGAGCACAAATGCTGAAAGGAAATGTAGTTAGAACAAAGGTTTATACTCTAAAAACAAGTTAAGTAGGATGATCATCGATGTTAATGCAAAAAGAAGCTCAATTTCATCAATGTCAAAACTAGAAGACCAATGGTTTTCTATCACAAAGTTCCCAATTGGACAAAGAAGGGGAAATGCCACAACCAATTATAATCAAACAAAGCAACATATGATAAAACTTACTCAAGTATCTCATAAAGGGTGGTAAACTTCCTAGAGGCAATGGTAGTCAACATTTGGTCCAACAAACTAACTACCAATGATGCTCCTTAAAAGCATAACTAACTACCACAGTACAATGATCTAGAGACCACTCATAAATGCTACAAAAGAGCAAAACTGACCATGTTGCACTAGACAAGGGAAGCTTCAATGATGCTCAAATAGAGCATAACCAAACTACCAATTGATGTTACCACTTTTTTACAAAACATCAAAACATAATGGAGAGGATCACCATAAAAAGTGGTGTTATAATGATGCCTATGATATGTATCCTACCAGGTGAATATAGGAATGTATTACAATAAATCCAAGAGGGTAGAGACACTCTAAATAATGGGAGGATTTCCATCAAAAGTGTTATTACAAGGATGTATGTGATTTGTAGCCTACCAAGTGAGTATAGGAATGCATTACAATAAGCCAAGGATACCCAGGGATGCGTTCCCCCTCCAAAATACCTGTCCCTGTCCCCAAGACGTACCGAGTATCGAGGGACGGCATGGGGATTGCAGGGGACCGTCCCCCTTTTTTGAAAATTTGCCGGAAACGTCCTCAAAACGGGGGGACGTCGTTGACCCAATGGGGGACGGCTGACCGGTCTCAGGGACAGCAGGGGGACAGCTGAGCCATCCCTCGGCCGTCCCCAGCATTTTGCAAGTTTAAAACATGAAAAAAAATAACACCCTTGCCTACGTGGCATGTGTGGGCCCAAGTGATTTTGACTCCTTTATGAAGGAAAAAGGGTCTCTCTGACCTCATTTTATGCATTTTGTTTGTTTGAGCAGCCAAGGGTTTGAGAGCAAAAGAAGTTGCAGCCATTGAAGGAGAAGGAGCAGCAGTTTGAAGGAGGAGAGGAGGTTGAAATAGTGTTGTTGGGAGTGCAAATCCACCAAAGAGGTATGCATTTCCTTTCCCTTTTCATTTTTTTGCAAAATTTGAAACATACATTAATTTTTTTGCATTTTCAGTTTAAACTTGCATTCTAAAAATAAAAAGCATGAGCAGTAGTGAGGCTGGGAGTGATAGTGAAGTTGAAATGCAAGCTAGAAGGGAAACTGGTGGGGGTGGTAGTAGAACTAGAGAGCAAATAAACCCTACCCAATGCCCTCCTTCATCAACCAATACCAAAACCATGAAAGACTATGCAAGACACCCATTAGACAAAAAAAGCCATTCCTTCAATATGTGACAACCATGGGTGAAAAACAAAAAAATTCAGGGGGGAGTAGGGTTTGGTTTTGCCATGTTTGTGAAAAGGAGTTTAGGGGAAGCTACACAAGAGTTAGGTCTCATTTTTTGGGTGAGGTGGGCCATGGATTTATAGTGTGTCCTGCATTGATAGATGAGCTATTTGTAGAGTGCCAAAAAATTCAAATGGAGTGTGATGGTGGGGTTCAAGGTGGGTCTCCTTCTGTCCCAAGTTCACAATCATCTATGCATACTCCTAGTCCTTCCATGGTTGGTAGTAGTGTTGTCTTAAGAGGAAAAAGGAAGGTGATTGGTAGTGATAAGGCAGCCTCAGTTGAGTCAATGTTTCAAAACCAAGCACGAGAAACCACTGAATCCTCCATTGCCAAATTCTTTTTTTCCCATGCCATTCCATTTCATGTGGCCCGTTCCTCTTATTTCAAACAAATGGTGAAAAACATAGTCACAGTTGGTCCTTCATTCGTACCCCCTGGAGATCATAAGCTACGCACCACCCTCCTAGACAAAGAGTACTCCAAAGTTAATGTGTTAATGGAGGAGATGAGGCAAACGTGGATGAGGACAGGGTGCTCTATAGTGATGGATGGGTGGACTAATTGTAGACGTCGGCGGCCACTCATCAATGTCATAGTCACATGCCTTGCTGGTTCTTATTTTCTTAGAGCCGTAGATTGTTTGGGGAGACATAAGGATGCAGACTTCCAATTTTTCATTTTGAGAGATGCCATAGAGGAGGTTGGGGCTGCAAATGTGGTGAAGGTGATCACCAATTCAACACGTGTGCAAATTAGTTGGGTTGATGGTGGAGGGTACTTACAGGCACATATTTTGGACCCCGTGTTGTATTCATGCATTGAACAATGCATTGAAAGACATAGGGAAGTTGGATTGGGTGAAGAAAACGGTGGCAGAAGCTAGAGAAATTTAGATGTTCATTTGCAATCACCACACCTCACTTGCTCTCTTCAGAACATTTTCAAAGAAAGAGTTTCTCAAACCTGTTGAGAAAAGGTATGCCATTTACTTCATTTTGTTTCACTTTCAATTTGTATTCATAATCTGATTTTGTTTTAAATTTTTATTTTTTAATGAATCATTGAATTAATGAATGTAGATATGCCACATACTTCATCCTATTGGAGAGGATGCTTGAGGTGCATGAGCCTCTACAGCTGATGATGGTCAATGTAGAGTGGACTAGATGGCCTAATGCAAGTTCTGCTCAAGGAAAGACCATCAAACAAAAGATCCTCAATGATGATTGGTAGGCCAATGTGAGGTAAGACATGTTACATGGCTGGTTTTCATATTAAATTTCTGATTTTAATATTTTAATTTTATTGTCCAATGTTCCAACTTTTGAAGTTTCTAACATGTCAATTAACTTGTCAACTAATTATTTTGAACTTTTTGTTTGCATTTTGCAGATATATTTGCTCCTTCATCTCGCCTATTGTAGATGTCATCAGATATGCTGATACAAACTCTCCTAGTCTTGGAGAGATATATGAGAAATTTGACAGTATGCTTGGGAAGATCAAGCAAGTTATTTCGGCAAAGGACCCCACTTTGGATTTATATGAGCAACACATTAGGCCCATTGTGACGCGGAGGTAGAATACAATGAAGTTATGAACACCCCGCTTCATATGGCTGCCTTTGCTCTAAATCCAAAATGGTATGCACCAAGGGATGGTAGGGTGCCTCCATGTGATGATGTTGAGGTTTTAGATGGGTTCACACGGGCCATTGAAAATATTTATCCAACAGAGCAGGCTTCACTACTTCGGTCACAATTTCTACACTTTGCAAATCTTAATGGCCCAAACTTGAGTAAACCACAAGCGAGGTTGGATAGAGCTATATTAGCTCAATTGAACCCTATTGGATGGTGGACCTATCATGGGAGGGATACACTGCAGTTGAAGACACTTGCTACTTGCCTTCTTGCATAGGTTGCCAGTTCCTCTGCTGCAGAGAGGAATTGGTTCACGTATAGCTTTATCCACTCCCTCAAGAGGAATAGACTTACCTCTAGATGAGCGGAGAAGCTAGTGGCCGCTCATAGTGCTCTTTGGCTTCAAGATTGGTAGACTCTGGAGTATCAACAAACTCCAGCTCTACAGTGGGATATTGATCCCGAGGACGCAACCCTGGTAGATGAGGAGGAGATAGCTGAGGGTTTGGTTGGGGTTACATTGGATGAGGAGGAGCATCATAGTGGCAATGACTCAGAGGATGACTCTAATTTTGATGCAATTATGAGAGATGATTAGGGGCAGCAGTGCTCTTTGTTTGTTTTTTATTCATTATTGACATACGATATTGTATTTTGACTTTCATAGCAAACTTTAAAACTATATGGCAGCAATGTAGCCTTTGGGCATTTTGATATAAGTTTATAAATTATAACTTGGAGGTTGTTTCATGATTCAACATTCGTGTATGTTAAATTTGAATGCGTATTGAGTAATGGCATAATGTTGAACACAAATGTTAATGTTCTATAATGTATATTATGCATGCCTTATTCATGTTATCTATTGAATATTTAAAATTTCCCTATATTTTTTAAATTTTCCCTATATTTTTATATAGCTGTCCCTTGTCGTCCCTAATTTTGGCCTCAAAAATCAGAAACTTGGGTACTCGTCCCGCCATCCCTTGTCGTCCCCATCCCGAAAACTTGGGGTAACCTTGCAATAAGCCCAATAGGGTAAGGTCACTCTTAAAATATGTCCATGAAGAAATGGGAAAATGAGGGACTACATACCATTGCAACACAAAGAACATAGTACATCATATCTATAACTTGAAAGCACCAATGGAAAGACCTCACAAAAATATGTGGTTTCAAAAAATGAGGCATGAAAAGGATTATGAAGATATGCTAAAAATAAGCTACCTAAAAGAAAATGAACCAAGTTCAAATCTATAAAATATCAATATACAATTCTAAAATCTACCAAAACTATTTGCACAGTTGTCAAGCTCTCAAAAAATGGTGTGCATTTAGAAGCCCATGAGTAACAAAAATTCAAAATCGAATGCATAGGTGTTTATCAAAGAAGCAAAAATTTAAAAAACTCACAAGTAACTACAACTCACCAATTTTCCTATGTTAATTCAAGCCACCATGTCATTCTAAAATTTAACCCGCAAAAGCCTAGGGGAAAACTCATAACCTTTTCAAGAACTTAGGAATAACTTGCAAGCCATTCAATTGCATTGGATCATTTGTGCGATGGTTCATTGGTAAAGGCTTAGTATTGTTTCAACTTTCAATGTTCATCTAAGTTCAAACCCCCATTGGGCCAACATGCTTGTGAGTTTTGTGCCCCTACTAGGCTGTTGCACTCACCAAGTTTGGGTTGCTTATTTGTAGGGGATGAACCCCATTTGTGGCCCCACTAGTTGGGCTAGGCTACTATCCAATTCAGGTTGAGTGTCCACTTCAAACTCTCAATTAACTAATTATATTAACATTGGATCACTTGGATCCAAGGATTGTATGTCACTTGTACTTGGATCACTACTACATCACTCCAATGTCATTGAAGGGGGTTTGACCAATTAGGAAGCAAGAGAATTGAGGTAGAAAGATATATTTGCTAAGGTGGGGAAAACATAAGATATTCCTTGATATTATATGCTCATGATGATATAATTTTAGTTCAACATTTTCAATTACAAGATAGTACAATATATTATAACATTTTTCACAACTTTTAATACAATTAACAATTATATTATAATAATCAATCAAAAACAATTATATTATAATAATATTTATTGCTATAATCTAATTTAATCACAAAAATATTGATAAATTATAATTTGATTGAAATCTTAATATTTATCATATAATAACATATACAATTATAACATTGTTAATAATTTAAGATTTATTATATAATAATTAGAAGCACTTATATCATAACTAGACCAAGTATATTTTCATAATTTTGGTTATAGTAATCCTAACATATCATTTTGATATAATTTTGTTACTTGTGGTTTTTATTTCTCATGCTTCAAGGTTTCTCCCTAGGTATCTCCCTAGGACTCCCTTTTTCTGTGTTAATCTCTCATCCCCCCTTATTTTTACTTTTGCAATCTCACTCAATATTTTCTCCTCTTCCTTATTGGCACCCCACTTCACTATGTCCAATTTTGCTTGTCATTGCCCCCTTATGCATTTTGGCCTTATTTAGCCCATCATTTATAACCAATTTGAGAAGTTTCCCTAATGGGTCTTCCTCGGTCAAAGTTTTCATAATATGTGGGCATACCTCTAAGTCAATACTTTTGGGCATTAGGTATGGCATATCCTTGATCCCGAATTCCCAATCCTTACACTATGTTATTTCTTAGAGTTGGATTTTCAATTATTCACTTACCTTATGACACGAATTCCATGGTAGTCTCGATCCTTGACTTCCAACACTTCCTTCTATACATTTTTTTGGAGTTGGAGATATAGGAATACACTTACCTTTCGAACTACCAAAAAGAATACGAATACAATGACCTGGCCATGAGTTACAAGCTATCCTGATCCCCAATCCTCAATCCCCAACTGCCCCAAAACTCCATAACTCCCACATTTTGCATTGTTCACACCCACCTACCTTCCTGCACAACCCAAGTAGCCCTAAATGACCAAATTTTATGCCGCAACTACTCCAAAAGGGTTTTCCCTACCCAAAAATAATTGTCCATCTCAAGGGCACAAGTTTACTGTCATATCTCCTTTTTCCATAAGATTCTAGACCGACACGTAAGCCCATTTTTCATTCCCTATGGGCTTAGGGAAAGTAACTTAGGGAAGTATAAATGTTTTACATAAGGCATCTTGATTATGGGGCCACGAGTGTTATGTAATAAGCTAATCATTTTCATAATGGTGTTGGCCAAGGATTGTGTGCAGGTGTATTTTGGAGGGCAAGAAAAAGAATTTAAAATTTGGATATTTAATCAAGGGAGGGTTCAAGAGAAGACAAGCATGTGTATCCACTAAATTTACTTGAATAGATTGGACACCATGTTCATTTATCACTGGAGATTGGACGTTAATCTCCTAATTTCTATTGCTAATTAGTGGATGAAAACCCCTAAACCAGTCATGGGCAATTCCACACAAGGATTGTAATTGAGCTTCACTAAATTGTTGTTCACGCGGCTCTTACAATGCATGTTTGTTTGATTTTTAGGCAGCTCTCTTAGCGCCTAGGGTTTGTAATTCTAAGGTGGCTCCTATAGCATCATTAGCTATAGATTCATCGTATTTTCTGATAATGAGAGTTTTGTTGTTCCCAAAAGTCTAGTAGACTGAATTGATTGTAAGTGCAATTTCTATTGCAACAAGAGGAGTAATCAATTATTGCGAGTTGTTGTGTTGACTATTCATTTTGCAAGAGTTTATAATTCATTTCTACATATTCTACTAATTATATTACCTGTTGCAATAGAAGATCTGCTTTGAATTAAGATTCAGTGATTGGTGTTCTACAAGTTGAATCAATAGAAATATACAATATTTCCTAATCGGAGATATTTCATTCACACAAAATTCCAATGGCAGAAGACAAGGACGGCCATGCAATCATAAATACAATGATTGAGTTCCTTCCAACACCTGATGGTTCTCACAACTTCTCCAAGCTGCCATTTCAACAAATTTCATAGGCTCTTCCTTGGCCTACACACCAAAAGTGAGCAGTGCCAATAATGTGCAAGGTAGCATTGATAAAAAAGAAGATTTTTGCATGCCCTAGGGTACCTTTGCACATCTTAAGAGGCAATTTCTGCACAAAGGCATTATGGCTAATGACATCCAATGCATGGGCAACCTCTACAATGGCAAGAGACTTTGTACCTTTTCCCAATGCTGCACAAATGTGTTGGGTGATATAAATTGTCAATTTTTTATTTGTAGAAGGATGGAAAAATAAGTTGCAAAGCAAGAACAGCAAAAAATTGTTGCCACCTATTAAGGTTTCGATTTCCAACAAAGGGTTGAGATATTTTGTATTGTAATGATCTAAGTTTCATCACAAATGTGTAATGAGATATTGTAATCCCTAAAGAATGGATTAAATGTTAAAATTTGGCATTATCTAAATGTCTCCATGTGTATTGTATACATTTCTAAAATGCTATTTCTAATTAGTTAGCTAGCCAAATGACTATAAAACCCTTGCAAAGCCTTGACAAGGTATCTTTTTAGAGTTATATTAGAAATGTATGGGTTTATTCATGAAGTACTAAGCTAATATTCTTTTAATGTTCTACAATTTCATTCATCTTCTTATTTGTATGCATAGAGCCTAAATTATGTGTAAGTTTTGAAGGTGTAGTTTTCAGTGACATCTTCATTAAGGTGTCACCAAGTGGATTCCAATCATTGCATTCTTCTATTTTTGAAATTGGAGACTCTATCACCCAACTTCATATAAGCACCCATCTGCCTCAAGCTCAACCTCCCATCACACGAACACATAAAACAAATCAAATTTAACTTTGTTTCATATTGTATTGTAATTAATCTCACTCCCTACCATGTCTAAATGTGTATAAAAGCATTAAGGGTTATCAAGAACACATCCTTTGACACTTTTTGTGGTAGTTCATATGTTTAAAGAAGGTGCAGGTCCTTGTATTATCAAACTAGGATACAGATATGGAGTGAAATCTAAATAGGAGTATACTATGTGTTGGATATGGTTTGTGGCAAAGTACAAGTCCAGTATCTATAGTTGTACCCAAATAGCACCTTAGGGAAGCCCCCCCTTGGTTTAGCAAAGCCAAAATTCAAATGAGGTCTTACCCACCTTAGTAAATTGGTCCAAAGTTGCCCTACCTAAACAAAAGTGTGAGGTCTTCCTCTCCAAGTTTGATACCCCTAGCACTCAAGAGAAGCTTACCTTTAAGGATCTAGGGACTTACAACTCTGTGCACCAACATTACTAATGATGGATCATGGAGTGTGATGCAAAACATTGATACTAAAAATTATACACAGTTTTTAACCAAAAGCATTACGATTGATCTATGTGGACTTTGGAAACATCATCTCTTTAATTTACCATCCATGAGGTCAACAGGCTCTTCATGTAATCCAGTCACTATTATACCCTTTACAAAAACCATCATTTATTAGATATTTATATCATAAAATAGTTTCCAAAAAAAGCACACTACTGACATATTTCATTTGTTTCTGTTATATTCCTGAAATCCTTGCATCGGATACAGAAAGTGTCATTATAAGGAAGCTATTGCGCCTGAATCAAGTTTAATGAAGAACTAAACATTACTCGTTCACTTATTATTTTTGTGCTATTGATGCCATAAGGAGTATTAGAGTTGCTCAACTTTATTTTGACTTTTATCTGTATGAATTGACTGGCTTATCCTTCAGAACATAACTAGAAAAACCAAAAAGAAAAAGGTGTATCTTTAACATCATCTATACTTCAAAGATACCACTGGTGGTAACAGAATTACAAGACAGAGGATTAATCATTTACATGGATCTTTATATATGTAATAAAATTCACCAACATTTCAGAGAAGAAAACTAGCATTTTCCTCTTCTCTATTATTGATAGTTAGTATACTCACCTATGCATTAATGACCTTTCTGCCTCACTCTCCTGTTCTGCAATTGCATCCAATACTGCTTTGGCAGTGCCTTTTCCATCTCCTGGTGCCTGCTCAGGAATCAGAGAACAATTCAAATTGACTCCAAAGTCAAAACTAAAAACTAATTGCAAGCTTAACCTCTTTGGAAATCTTGCAAAGAGAAGTGAATGGAAACTTTAAGTTTGCACATTATCTAGGTATGCTGACAGTCCTCAAAAAATTTAAGAAAATGATATTGATTGCCAGGTTTTAATAAAAAACAATATGTGGCCAATTTTTAATGCATTCACCATCAAGAAAATCACCTTTACTGGTTTAATATCTTTTGCTCTCAGACTAAAATAGAAGTCTGAACCATTGTCCTTGATCCAATTACTGTCTGAACGAAGAACAAAAGGCATTCCAATAAAGCTACGCTCGCCAATCTCAATCTCAACAGACTATGATTGCCAACCAAAATTTGAAAAGATTAGCATAGGTTATTAGAAATATTCAACTATTTACAGTTCAATGCCCTCAAAAAGTTGTTGCAATGAAAATCCATTTCATGTTCTATTAAAATGTAATAGCAGAAGTACAAGTATTTATTCAAAAGCAGGACCAAACATAATATGAAGTTGTAGCATACCCGTAAAGATGGATCTAAAGCAAACCCTTCTCTAAAGGTTGTCTCACAACTTAGTTGCAGAATATTTGATCCTTCAGGTAAAATATCCAATGGAGGTGCCTGCAAATAATCATGTTCTGAAAATTAGATTAAACAGAACTGTAACCAAGATACTTCTCAATGAAGAATGTCCGACAAAATTCAACACTGCCACTGATCAGGAACTGCAGTCCATACTTAAATCATACTTTTACTTGGTATTCCTGTAGATTCAAAGATAAAACATAATCTAAATATAACTATACGTACTGTCCATTCCTTGGCTGAATTTTTTGATAATCCCCAGTGTAGAACAAGTTGTCCTTCCATATTTGTGGCCACCCTTACACGCACTTTGCCTCCTGGATTTGTTATAAGAACCTTCATGGCAAATAGAACATTTTCATAATTTTCAATGTTGGGAAATTTTCATCATAATAAACCCAATTTTTTGTTTAAGTAGAAAACAGTCTTACCAGGAGATCTTTGTTCCCCAACTTAAATATTTTCTTTTGAAGAACAGATCCAGCATCCAGTTCTTCCATAATCTGTGAGCACAGCTCAAGTGCATTGGGCTTTCTTTCCACAGCAGATACTTTGACAGTTTCTGTTTTCTCTGGAAATTTATTGAGTATTTGAAACACATCACGCTTTTTCCGTTGAATGCGTTGAGGGGTACCTCTATCAACAACTTTCTTTTGTGTGTCTTTTGGTATCTTTTGACTTGAAGAAATCTCGCCCAAATTTGCACCTCTCTGAAGCTGTGCTCTAATCTCTTCAACAGAAACACCCTTGGCAGCTTCATCTTGTAAGTCTTTCCGAGCCGCCTCATATTCTTCCTATGAGACATACAGAAGCCATTTAAGTTTAATGCCAAAGATGACCAATATAAAACCATACTGAATTTTCACAAAGAATTATGGAAAAAGACAGTACGTAAGAAAGCAGGTTCCACAAGCAACTGTCAAATCTAATTCTAATAAGGGTCCCATGACTACATAGGTTTTTTAACAGATATGCTACATGCAAATTTTTGTTGAAGTGATCCAAACATTTAAAAAATATCCTCTGATATGCAATTATAGGCTCAAGCCTCATTCAGAGAGAGAAATTCCAAAATTTATGTTATGTTTTATTTCATAACAGATCAACCATAGTTGACGCAATGGTTCCGTCTCTGGAGTCTCAGTGCTGCATAAACAATCGGTGACTACCACCACTAGAATGGGATTCCCAAATCTCCCTACTCTATAATGGTGAGGAGCCCCACCACTATAAAGGGGTTTCCATGCAGCAGCGAACTTTCCTAATTTTCAAAGATTTCAACAGTTGTCTATACTGTGGTCACTCATCAGATCCAAACAAGATAAATTTGTTGTTTAAACTTTAAAGAACATCAGTTCTTCTTCTACAAAAGCATTTAAACAAATCGTCACAGTGAATAATCATGATCCTTGTAAGATTAATGGTCGATCCAACCTATCATAAAAATAATTGATCATATAACAAAAAATTGTTGGATTTTCTTTCCAAATAGACAGAAGCAACAATGGAGTACATGCAAAGCATAGTTCTCCTCAAGCTGTTCCATTTTTATACATTTTATTCAAGCTCTTCCAAAATTATAACATGCTTTTGGAGGTCACATATCAAACTTATTCATGTTAAGACACAATCTCAAATGGAGAAATGCAGCAAAATGACTCTTAGTATAGAGGATTCAAAGTTAAAAACCTATCTTGAGTTTCCACAGCTGTTAAGGATTCTCTTTGCTAGGTAGTAGTATGAAATCCTATGATCATGTTTCCATGGATTCTAATCTGGAAACAAAAATAAGTTGCTCATTATTCCTTAGTTCTCATTTACAAGCAAAGAGAAGTAAACAATTTTATAGCATCAGTAATAGAAGTGGCCTAAAGAAGTTTAGAATGACATTATTTTAGGATGAAAGGTAATCAACCCCATACAGTAATAGGAGAACAAAAAAAGGCACATTTAGGTGGGTTCCCACATATAAGTAATCAATAGGACCAACACACAGTGACAGCAACATGATACATGAAGTTTTGGAGAGATTCCACCTAAAAGTGCATCAGGGGATAGAGGTGAACGTTTTATCCAATAAGCACACCAGCATCAGATAAACCCAAAAAACAAATAATAATTAAGGGCATACTTGAGACTTTCGGACCACAATTTTCACCTTTAGAAACTCCCAAAAGCCAATGTAATTGTTGCACAAGCCTCAAGTGTAACCTCTTATACTTGTATCAATGGAAGGGCAAAGGAAAGATAAGATAATATAGATGGCTAAGATTCAAGTTATTGAATGAAGGTAAAGGGGTTCAATTCATGTTTTCACAAGCATGTGTAATGTTAACTGTGTTAGGGCCCAATTTGACAGTGCCAAATTTTGCATGAGTCCTAGCTCCTTTATAAACTTAGGCCTCATTTTTCCCACACATATAACCAATCTAAGAAATCTTTGTAGGGGTATGCATTTGTCAACTTTGCCTAAGTGTTGTCTTTCGCCATCCTCCATGTGCTTATTGTGAATGTTAAATTCAATATATTAAAATGAAAGAGATGAAATCTCTTTATCAATAATTTTCAAAGAGTTTCTAAAATTACAAAGTGTCAAAAGTTTCAAAAAAGAAACAAAGCAGAACAAAAAGAATAGAAACAAATCTAATATAATATATTACAAAGTTGAACATTAATAAACTAATAAATATTAATCTAATACCCTCCCATAATGGTCAATTTGTCAACTACACTAAGGTGGCCCTTGAATTTGACAAACTTATCTGGGCTCAGAGACTTGGTGAGAATATCAGTAGTTTGATCCTCAGTCGAAACATACTGAAATACCACTAATCCATCTTTGACAAGCTGGCAGATGAAATGATAATGAAGGTCAACATGCTTTGTCCTTTCATGAAAGACTAGATTTTTGGAGAATTTCAGCACCCCTTGATTGTCACAGTATAAGGGGGAAGGCCCTGCTTGAGACATTTGCATGTCAGAAAGCACCCTTCAAAGACAAACTGCCTCACAAGCTACTTTAATAGTTCCCCGATATTCAGCTTCAGTCGAGGAAAGAGCCACTGCCTGCTGCTTCTTGCTAGTCCATGTAACTGCACTTGTACCCAAACTGAATACACTCCCTGAAGTAGACTTCTTGTCATCCATAGAACCTGCCCAATCTGAGTCTGTATAGCCAATCAGCTTAATATCTTTGCACCTTCCATACAGGATGCCAAAGTCGGAAGTGCCTTTCACATATCACAACACACGCTTCACTGCAACCCAATGTTCAGCTTTAGCGGTTGTCATGAAGCGAGAGAGTAGCTCACTACAAAACTGAGATCAAGTCTAGTAGCAGTGAGATAAAAGAGGCTGCCTACTAGTTGCCTAAATGCTGATTCATTTTGCACAGGAGAATCTGATTTTGCTAATAGTTTTAGGCTTTTAGCCCTTTCTCCATAGGTGTTGATGTAGGTTTGCAATCATTCATTCTGAACTTATCAAGTAGACTGCGAGCATACTTGGACTGAGAAATAAAGATGCTATCAGCTATCTGCCAAACCTCAACACCGAGACAATAATGAAGAAGTCCCAAATCTGTCATGTCAAAGGATTGGCTGAGATTGTGTTTTATCTCCTCAATCAGATGTTCTAAGCTGCCAATAATGATAAGGTCATCAACATAGACAACAAGCACAAGAATATCATCACCAGACTGTTTGACATACAAATTTGAATCAGAAGGGCTTCACTAAAAACCATGATCAACAAGGTACATATCAATTTTCATGTACCATGCCCGTGGAGCCTATTTAAGTGTAACACACCAGGTCTGGGAATTTCGTTTATAGTTAAGTATGCCTCAAACAGTTAATTTGAACACTCAATTGTTGACACCCAGGCAATGAATAGTAACAACAAGCATCATATGAATTTCATTCCTAGACCACAAGTTGACGTAGAAAATAAATCAAATACTCAGAACTAGAAAGTAATTCAGAATTAAATTGCAACAAAGAGCTGTCAATACTCGGATTAAAATGCAAAAATAATCTCAGCGATACAGCATCAAATATCCAGACTTTGTTTCCTCATAGATCACAACAATTAATCATGTTATAGCTATCGCTGATGATTTCATACAATTGAAAGTTTGTGGGGCTGAGTATTGAATGTCTGGAACTCTCCTACACTGGAACAGAGGGTGGAGATATGTGACTTGGTCAACGCCCATGTATGGCGCCTCTCCTCTCCCAGGCGAATTAGACTCTACTCGTACTCAAATGTTGTTGCGTGACTTCTGCTTGATCTCCTGGAAGGTTGCTAATGGAGATGAGGCATGAAAGCTACGGGATTCAATTCTCTACTTCAAGCTCTTACCCAAACGCACCCAGAAATGTATGATGTGTCCACAAAATGGCCTTCAAAAGCACCCAAATTTGAGAGACAAATAGGAACTCTGCTGAAGGAGACAGAGGAACTAAGGTGCTGGTGAGGGCTACGTCCCACCAAACACTGCTAGCAGATGACTACGTTTCTGCTCACCACATTCATAATTCCCATTCCATCATGATCAAGACAAGGTAGCAAACTAGTATTTATACTTGAGCAAAGTAGTCTACCAATAGGTCGGCCAGAAGAAGAAATTCAAATATTTTCCCTAGGTGCCAGACTCAAAGGAGTTAGCCAGACAATTAAATAATTTAAATATTATTTATTAAAAAATTAAATTATTATTATTTATTATTTATTATTTATTTAATAATTGGAATTCAAATGCTTGGGGTGTTTAAAAACACCTTTCCCGCCAACAGATTTGAATTTGGTCCTAATTAAATTGGGGACATGACAGTCCTCCCGTCCCAAAGATTGCTTGTCCCCAAGTAATGACGGCTCCTGGACAATCAATTTTGTAAGGCCAAAGTCCCAATTCATTCTGCTTGTAAGCTTCTTGTTCAGTAGTGAGACTTGTTCCATAAAAAGTCTGCAATTACATTCCCTCATGTGAAGAATTCATGCTAAGCATCTGCATGTTATCAACTTCAGTTTTGAGTTCAACAACATACAATTTTGCACCTGCAAACTTTTCCTTACTTTGAGTTGGCTAACCCGTTTGTATTGTTTGTTGAGAAGACACGTTTGAAGGTTTCTGAAAACTAGGCAACATTTGTGAAAGATTCCTATGAATGGACACATCTCTTGCTTCTTTTTCTGAAAGAGCCCCCTCAACATGACTCGAACTACCTTTGTTTGCCTTTTCATTTTTCATATCTGATCCTTTATCCAAGTGAGAAGGCAAAACCATGGACATAAGTTGTGAATGAATGACCTCCACAAAACCCAGATCAGAAATAGTAGTCATAACAACATCAAATTTCCTTTCAATGGAATGCCCTTGAACTTTGTGGATATCAGGTGGGTCTTCAGAACTTATTGGATAGACATCCTGTTTAAAAATCTGCACTAGACTCTTTGTTCCAGGCATCCTTCTGGAAAGTCTTGGACTTGGAGGAACAGGAGCTTGAAAAGACAAAGGTGCATTATCAGTAGGGACCTTTATAGGCATAGAAAAGCCAGAAGTAGTGTTCTTGAATGATACGGCAAGGTGGCCATGACCATGAGGAGTTGAGGGGTAACCAAGGTCCATACTTGTAAAAGCCTCGGCAGTATTGATGGGCCTGGATGACTTCATTCTAGAACTACCTAGCCTTTCTCCTATATCATTACCATGAGGAAAATCTAATAGCACAAAAGGAGACGAGGTTGACCTGTCAAAAGTGCGTGAGACAGCATCCTCATCTAAAGATACAAGTTCCACTTGAGATGGTAGGCATTGTGACATTTCAAGGGCATACTGCTGAAGGTCCTGTGTTTGTACACACTATATTTGAATAGTTCCTTCATTGTTAGAGACCAACATTGCTACAGAAAATTTTGCCAAGTAGTTCACATGAAAGGCCACAAACTTGGAGTTACATTCAACATGTCCTGCATGAATTGCATTCATTTCTGTGTCTCCCAATAATAAGACTTGATCAAAAAATGCATCTTCATCCCTCGACTCTGATAAGAAGAAGGGTTTGAATACAATGGCACTCCCAATGAGAGTGGATGCAACTTCCAACCCAAGATGCCTCAAGTAACTCATGGAAACTCCATTGGCATAAGAAAACTGCACAATTTCCCACTTAAATGAATGGCATTTCTCTTGAAGAGCATACCACTGCTGGTTGATGAAGATAGCAATTAGAGCCAAGATTTTATGACTATTAATAAAATTAATGCTTTGCTTTTCCCAGAATGAGTGTGAGGTGCCTTCCCAGAAGGTATGGAAATTTTGGTGTTTGTTTGGTTTGAGGGGAGCTCGTTATATGTTGTCAAAGATGGTGTTAAAGATGCTCTGATTCCACTAAGATGTCCCTTGCCAAAGATGACGATAATTTTTGCGAATACACTTAATGTGACATATTGCATTTGTCAATTAAGAATAAACTGAGTTGCAAGTGATTGTTTCTGAACTGTAATCATATCTTGATCATTTGCATTTCACCAATACACAATTACAACCAAGTGACATTCCTATAATCATGAACAGCTGTTACCACTGATTTTCTGAGTGCATATTATGACTGATTACAAAGACGAACTGCCCAGATTTACGTAACCGTAGTATACCCCCTCGTCTTGCAATTTCTGTACTTGCTGATTGCTTGTTTGTTTGGTGTTTGGTTTGCATAAGATGATTTCATTTACTAAAATGACTCTAAGGAGACATTCAAATGACTAGATTTACATGAAGATACAAATGCGAGTATTTTTGGCTTTTATTGCAAAGAACTTATATGACTGAAAATGCAGGGAAAAGACACCTCCAGATTTGGATATTTTAACAAACACTTTGCATATTAATTTCAGAATCTCCTCTAACATAAACTAATGCAATTACAGTCATTGACAATACCTTAAACACTTTATATGCAATCCCAATAACTCCCTTATATTTAAAGAGGCAAATCTCATTATATTACTGATTACAATATTGTCCTAGATGAAAGTGCAAGTAATGACAATGCAAAATCTCCTACCACATTACACTACTGCAGCTGCAACTTGAGGCAGCGATTCTTTTCTGACTTCATAGACTGAAAAGCCAATACAGATTTTAATTTGAAGATAAGAACCTGATTCGTAGTCCCAAGATAAAGAGACACCAGATGACTCCAACTGTGAAGCTCACGCCCCCCCCCCCCCAGAATTTGGCTGAAATAAGATTCAGCTTGCTAGAAAACACGACCCAGTCTGATATGATGGCTGCGCTAGTCACTGTGGATACTCTGCCCCTGTAAATCCACTCTACCGGCATGGAAATGGTTCTATGTCCTCCAAAGCACCTCCAAACTCTCCAACAGCCAAACACCTCCTCTAGAACCCTCATACATACTCAACAACCATATTTTTGATGGCAATGTGAGTCGCTTCAGCTATAACCATCCACGTCCTTTTATTTTACCCAATATTCCTCAATGTCCACACGCCACTTCATCTGTGATGAACACGTCCTCTGTAGTTTGTTATAAACTCAACAATAATGTGAAGAATGCCATGTCTTAACCAGCAAACGCGTTTTTCTTTGTTCTGCTCCATTTCCTCAATGAAAACGGCTTATATGATTTCTCTAATAAATATCCACACACCTAGGGCTCACATTCTGAATGACGCATTTCTTTGCACATTATCCTCTTCAAATTCGTTCTAAAGAAGCTGCAAAATCTTCAAAAAGGTAGATAATCACGAAATTTCAAGAATAAGCTTGTTTCTCTCACCAACACTTCTGTTGTGCCAAGCTAGGAGTGATATTTCACACTCGAAACAATGGCTAGGGTTTTCCAACTGAACCAAGAGGCTCGAGCCTTCACGGGAAGAAAATGTTCATTTCCAAAAGTTAGTCGAATGTTTCCCTTTCCTCTCTTTTATCATTTCACTTCATAAAATAAAGTGACTTTTAAAGTATATTTTAAATATTTCCTCAAGTCACTTTTTAAAGAACAAATAAGTGACTTTCTAATGTTCCCTTTTAATAAATATTTCAATGGGTCATTTTATAACTTGATTTATTAATTATTTAATATCCCCCTTTTGAGAGTAATTTAAGACTTAGGGAATATTAAATAATTAAGTTACTTTGTCCAATTTTTGGGGACATTACAGTCCTCCCTTCCCAAGTATTGCTTGTCCTCAAGCAATCCGCAACAACAAACCAACCCCACTGCCATAGCATTTGATATCTGAATGGCAAACCATATGTGCCTGTCCACCAACCGCCTGGATCCCAAATGATCCCGGAAAGAACTCTAACCAGCAACCCCTGTATACAATTGTAACTCTTGACATAGTCAAGCCCTGCCATTCTGTGAAACCAAATGCCCAACAAGTAAACTCTTGGATCCCAAATCTGAAATTCACCTCTATATAAATTGTGCACAGGGATCTCTACCATCTGCTGATCAATGAACTCTGCCATCCCCGAACTGGGGTGATAACCCTCACGCAAACACACAATCCATAAACAAACAAGAAGTCCATCAATCTCAACACCAACCGACTTCCGCTGCACCACTCTGATAACCCCAAGAGTCCAATCAAACCGAGTCTCAAACTCCTGTTGCTGGAAACATTCAACTGGTGAAAAGAAAGTGAGTCCTATCAAACTTGGACTCATCATTTGAAATCTGAAGCATGCCATACTAGAGTGAATTTGCATGTCCTTTATTCAACCCATCTCTCAGTGTCATCAATGTCATCATCAAATCCTGTACATGTGGGCTGAACGAAAACTGGTGAGCACACCTCATAATGCAACCAAAGTGAAACTCTCCTACCTGTGCTAATGGAATACCAGAGTAGTCATGTGTATCCCATCTAGTATTGTCGTCATCAGAAGGAGGCTCACAACTCACAACTGAAGGAATTGGTTCTTCAGGATTAAGAAGGGTATCATCATGAATGTCAACATCCTCCTGAGAAGAAGCTAGATCAAAACCAATATCCAATGTGCAAGTCCTAGGAAAACCCACCTTCTAATAAAACTGACCAATGTCAATCTCCAAGCTACCGAAGTGGAGCCTAGTGCTCAAACCTCCCATGTGTACATAGATCAACTCACTAGGCCACCAAATACCACTGGTGTAACTCATGCCAGAAACAAGAATGAAATCATAGGTGTCAACATACCCATACATATTGAGGAAATCCATCAAATATTCAATGCCCATCAAATAAACATGCCTCCACACACTCCCAAGAAACTGAATAGCTGGTGTAGAGCACGAAGAGTTAGAAAATGCAATGTGAATCCAACTGGGGCAGTCACTAAACCATGATGAATCTATGAATGTGAAGTCACCAATCAACAAATAAGTCATTGTTTTTCCTTGAGAAATAGGTGACAAACCCAAAGGTGTAGCATATATGTCATCGACACTCATCAAAGACAACCCTTGAGTGGGTGGCCCACTAGGAATGTCCTCCACATAATCATTATCACCATCCAGCTGTAATTCTCTAATAAGCCACTCAATGGCATGCATCTCCAAACTTTGAAAAAAAGAAGCCTCCCGAACTACTGAAAGAGCAACAAGAGGATTGGGTTGCCTCATACCACCACCCAACCCTTCATCTCCTCCAAGAATGATCAAGAGTCCATCAACTGAATCACTTATGGTTCTCTCTCCATACGAAGACATAACACTAGTAGCTGATCCACTAAGTGTATACTCTATCATCCCAACCTTCTCTAACACTTGAACATTCAAGGGGCTCTCGAACAAGGGCAACTCATGGTGAAAATTAGGTACACAAACTGAAATTTCTGTATCATACCTGTTGATGTGATTTTTGTGACCGCACCAATCAGCAGAACAAAGTTGTCCGAAGGCTACTCCGTTCTCTCTTGATCAAAGTATTTCGTGTGCTAAGATTGCGAGATAGATCACACGTTCAACTCCAAGGTTCCGAAATACTTGGAACACCCTCAGTTGGTTTGATGTGAATTGTTATTTTTTTATGTTACATCCCAAATTGTGACGTTACAACTTACCATTACTAGAAAGAGTAAATGTGAATTCTGGAGGTGAATTAATGATGCTTGTACCTTGTTTTCAATATGAATGTTGTTTCATTTGATGTTATTCTTGGTGAAATACTGCATAAAGGAGAATAAAAGGTTATTGATTTGTGAATAATCTAACTTTTGAAATGTTTCATGTATTTTGCTATGTTTTGAGCAAATGACTGCCGTTGTCGTGTCATGATGTGCAGAAAACAGGTTTTACCTCCAGGCAGAGGAGAGATATCACTCGGGGAGGAACTTGGTCAGGTAAACAGTAACGAATACCAATTGGGCATACACACACATACTATAGACTGAGTAAGCTAAGTCATTGTTGAGGTTAAGGGTAAGTCATCCGTAGGCTTGTTTAGTATCATTAGGAATCGTATCTTCTTCTGAATGTGTAAATAAGTGATGCTTGCCAATATAACCTTATGTGGAGTAATGTTTCTTGTTAGAGGTGGGCATGTGAATATGTATGTATACATATAAATACGGTATGTACAAGTGTCCATAAGTACATTCATATCGATACAACGTATCAGAGCAGATGGATATGCCATACGTGTGCGTCGATACAAGTGTATTTATGAATACTTATACATAAAGTAGATATACAAGTATATATACATATATACGTGTCCACAACTAACCTGTTGTTTACATATATTATGACGATATATTACCTCGGAATATACATATACATGAGTACGTATAGTGAAAGTATGCTGACTGGCTCGCAGTATACGTACATATAATATAAAATGTAATTGTATAAACATGTATAGGTGTAAAGGTAAATATATTTATATATTTAATATTATATTAAAGTACGTGTATAATATAGTCTTTACAAAATATAAATATGTATACGATATTATTTAAATTACTAATTTAAATAATTATACATAAATATATAAAGTAAATTAAAACTATGTTATATAAATACTTTAATATAATAAGATATATATAGATGTATTTAATTAAAAGATTTGAAAATCAAATGAAACTTAATTTAACATTTTATTAGATATTCAATAGTGAAATGAAACTAAATCACAAAATTGGAATCATGACATTTTTCTCTAAAAAAATGTGTATTTTGTTATCATGGAATCTAGCAGCGCTCGATTCACGGATAACCCCCCTACGAAACTTGTCTGTTTCCTAGGATTCGTGAAGTTCAGGTATGCATAACGAAGTGATTTTCAAGCCACCTCGAAATGCGTTCCAAAGTCTCGAATAGTCAATTCGAGCATTCCACCATGTTCGCCTCGCGAAGACCTTCGAAACGAGCTCCTTCGCGAAGTCTCACTGTTCCTACTTAGCGAATTGTGAAAAATGCAGTGGCACTGAAAAAGTGCGCTCCTGCCCTGAAGCCAAAAATTGGCTAAGTCTGGAAAATGCACAAAAGCCAGCCCCATGAAGTGACTTTCCAAAATGTAGTAGCTCTAAATTTTAGCGCCATTACACTTTTTCCTGACACTTAAACTTTTTCTGGCCCTGGCGCGTTTCTTCATCTTTTTTGCATTTTTCGTCAATCGTGCCACTTTTCGTGCCTAAATTTATTGCTCGACTTGAGTTAGGTTTTTTATTTTTCTTTCACTTAAAAGTGTTTTGTTTCGCCATTTTCATTGTTTATGGTCTTTGTTCTTCTTTTCTTCTTGCTGGGCGAGTTCTTCTCAAGCTGCAATCACGTGTTTTGGGAATTCGAAGTTCTTCTCTAGCGTTTTTCGCGTTTCATCTTTGTAAGTTGTTACCCTTGCTTTCTCTTTATTCTCCAATTTCAATGGCAACTCCATGCAGACAAACACTTTGCAAACCTCGAGCGCCGTTTTCATTCACCATTACATCCATTTTCCAAAATCATGTCTCAGATGCAGAAGCGCTAAAATTTAGCGCCCTGACATGTTGAACATGTTGAAATAAATTCTAACTCTGAGAAATGCAGGAGCGCCATTTTTTAGCGCCCCTGCATCAAAGACTGAAATCTCCAAAAATGTAAGGGCGCTGAATTTTAGCGCCCTTACACTTTTCACTTTTTTCCAGACTTAGTCATTTTTTGTGTAATGGAGCTGAATTTTAGCACCTTTGCACTTTCTTCCAGACTTAAGTCATTTTTGTGCAATGGAGCTGAATTTTAGCACCCTTACACTTTTCCCAGTTTTTTCTTAAAACACTTCCATTTTTCCCAGTTTTGCTCCAAACCTTGTTTTTTCCACTTCGTGCATCGTTTTCCGTGCATCATCCTCCATTTCACGCTTGCTCAACATTGTTTCTCGCTTCACGCTTTCCAATGCTTTGCTTTTTCTGCTAACGGCTGTTGATTCACCATCCTTGCAGTTTCTCTCCAGATCTCGTCAAGTGATCCCGAAGGTGATGTCCTTTGATCTTGGTTCTTCCAAATAAAAAGTTTATGCAGGAGACCAGGAAGAAGTATGAAGACTTCCGCCCAAGCAAAGAAAAATGAAGAAGCTTCCTGTTCTCCAGTGTTAGACATTTCCGGTGCATCCCTTTATGCATCTTGTAAATATTTCTCGACATTTTCGAATGTCCTTTTGTAAATTGTAATTACACCAAGCTCAAAGATGTAATATTTTGAAAACAAATTACACTTTGACTTTGGTCAAAGTTAGGTGAGATCTCCTAAAATCGCTCACCTAATTTTCCCCGATTTTCTCAATCTCTTTCCTTCTTTTCGCTCATCCCTCTTTCTATATAATGTGAGGGATTTTCATTGTAAATTATCTTTTAGCCTTTTGCAACGAAGTGCTGCCCTTTTGTAAGCAAACTTGTGAAACTTTGCGTTCATACTTTGTGAATGAAATTCAATCAATAAAGAAAAGGATTGCAAGCCAAACTTTGCGTTGGATTCGATACTTTTGTAAGTTGATTTGATTTGGTAGTGATTAGTTCGAGGAATCTGAAAGACTCTAAGTAGTTGATGTAAACTTTGTGTTACATTTGTTATTTAGATTGCATGTTCTTGTTGGATAATCTATAAGACTTTGTGCTTATAATTATTCATACTCTCGGATACTTTGTCGAAGGATCTACAAGACTTTGTGCTTTTCGTAAATTCGTGCATTAACACTTTTGTTGGATGATCTACAAGACTTTGTGCTTGTAATCGTTCATGCTGTTTGAAGAATTGTTGCGTCTAAGAAGACTTTGTGCTTCTAACGTAGCAAACGATGCAGTTATCGCAGATCAACTTGTGGTAAACTCATGAACTTGACTTTGTGCCGCCGTGAGCTTTCCCTTTTAATTCATTTTGTTGTTTGTTAATTGCCACGGTATCTCCTTCCTTTTGTGAGATGAGATATTACAGCATTCACCGCTGGTTGTTTGTTTCGAGATTGTCGAAATTGAACTTCCAACCGTGAGCATTGGCATAGTTACAAGACTCAGACTCGCCTCGGACTCGGCAAGCTGATTTTTGACTCGGACTCGGACTCGGCGCCAAGACTCGGCAAAGACTCGGCAAATAGAAAAACCCAAGAAATTCAGAGATTTTTAAGGATTTAAAGCTTGTTTCATGCACCCTTTAGTAAATAAACCTTAAATACACAATAACATCATGAAATAGAAACTACTATGATCCTATACACAAACATCTATCGATCACATAAGTATAAACGCAAATTTTAGTTGAAGGAAATAAGTAATTACTTAATACTTAATAGTTAATAGCAATAACAGTAGTAAGAGTTTAAAGTTTAAAGTTAAACAGTTAGAACTTAGATATATAAATGTTGTCAAATGTATACAATACTCATGGAATATGAAATCCATGGCATCAAAAGTTCCAAACATATAATAAAAGTAAAACAAAAGCTATAAGTCTATGGCTCAGAGGAGCCTGCATCACTAAGGCTCTAAACTTTAGTCCTCTTGCGTAGACGTCTGAAAATGCTTGTTTCCAATTGCACTTGCACTTCACGCATTACCTCAATAGGGACCTTTGTGCAAGGATTAGCATCTCGGCAAGGTATACATGCAAGGTGGTATTTCAATCTATTAATGCCACCCCCAAGAAAAAGAGTTTCGCAATGAAAACATTGTATTTCTCCTTTTTTTTGCCCAGGGGTAACAATGGCATGTTTCCAACAAGGATCTCTTTTACCTTGAGACATGGTGAAATTGAATATGATGGAGACAATTTATAGATATATATTATAAACAATGCTGCAATAACACATAAATTTTAAAAAATTAGCATTCAAAGTATAATTTATAATAAAACTAAAAAACCTAGGGTTTGCAAGTTTGCAACTATAAAACTATTTTTTTTTTTTTTCAAGAACGCCTAGGGTTTGTTCAACAAAAAACTTAAAGTCTTAAACACACACACCTAGGGTTTGTATTTATTTGTAACTTGTTCTTTGTTCACTAAAACAAAATAGAAAAAACAAAGAAGAAAAAAAGAATAGAAAATGAAGTTTTGGTTAAAAAAAACAAAAAAACCTTCAAAACTCAAACATACCTCTTCAATCTTCTTTGAAATCAATGGAAATCTCTTTCCAATCCCTTGTAGACTCCTCTAGATGCAGCAAAATCACCTACGAACCTGCAAAAATGCGATTCAATAAGCATTTGGTGCTCAATCTCTTTGCTGATTTTCCTTCAATGCAAATGTGTTTTGGCTCTCTTCTCTCTTTTTTCTCTCTTACTTGCTTGAAAATGAAATGAAGTGCCTTTTGGAGGAATAGAGGCAAGTATAAAAACAAAAAGAAAAAAAAAATGAAACTTTAAAATGTGTTTTTTTTAACACACATGCCCACAAACTGACGGCCGAGTCTTTGGCTCGGGACTCGCCAGTCTCAGCGAGGTCTCCCAGTCTCAGCGGTCTCGGCGTTAAAAGCAGTACTTCGGCATTTGGGTCCCAAAGACTTCAGCCAGCCTCCTTTCATACCGGGACTTCATCCAGGAACTGTGAGTCTAAGCGATCTTGGGATTGTAGCTTATCTTCTGAAACAAAGAGAGAAGGACAGATGTAACACTACCCCCACTCAAGTGGAATTTACGTGTACATTTGCTTAATTCCCTTGTGTGATTTACTATTGTTTCTCTGTAAGAAGAGCCCTCCCTTTCGAGGAGGAGGATTCCACATGTGGCTGAAGTCAAGTTGTGTAATCTGTCGAAAGTTGATTACATTTTCACCCAACATATTTCTTTTGAAAAGTCGAAATCAAATTGTTTTGACTTCTATATTGAATCCAATATCTTTGTTAATTCGCCAAATTCAAATATTTCTTTAGAACTATATCAAAAAGGTGGAAAAGAAATTAAAATGCGAAAATAGGAGTTCATGCCCGTTAAATGGTGGATGAAGTGAAAACACACAGGAAGAATCGCGCGACCTGGCCAAGCAACTGAAAACGGCCGAGTAAATTCGTGCATAGCTTAAATGAGGATGTGGACGCCATTCAAACTGGGAAATAGTCTTGTTTTAATTCGTCACTTATCCCTACCTGCTGAATCGCGCTAATATCTGAAGGTGTCATGATTTTGTGAACTGAGCATATGCGAATTGAAAAATGCATCATTGCTGTCAGTTAATGGAGGTTGAAACCCTCTCCAATAAGCAACAGGTTTCTTCTTTGAAGCTTTCCAAGCTTCGTTGGCAGCACTGGCACCATAGAAAGGGGAAACAGTTAAGTTTCCAACTCTATATAAAGCCTGTGTTTGTTCACAGTAAAGGACAGGAAAATACAATCAAGAAATTCGTTCTGTTTAATCAAGAGTGAAGAGCAATTTTCAGTTGAGAGGGAATTCGCCATTAGTTTAAGAAAGACTTTAGTCTTTAGTTGTTAAGAAAGGTATTCAGTTAGTGTTGGAAGAAGCACTCTCTGAGTCTGTGAACAGTAACTTGAAATTACCAAACAGCTAAGAAGGAATTCACTATAGAGCCAGATTGAAATCATTTGGTGGTAGGCAAAGAGAAGTTTACTCTTTCTCCAAACTTCTAAGGGAAAGCTCTTGCCAGGCAGTAAGCTCTTACCAGGTATGTCAATCTTTTCCTTTCTATGCTTTCTGTAATTCATGTATTCAGAAGTAAGTCTGTGTCTTGTCCTTTGACTGAAAAGAGCTGAGACTAAAAACTGATTTACTTAGAAATGAATATGAAAGAATTAATGTTTGTCAACATAAGATAAATTGTGAAATAGGATGATTTTTGCATGTTCTCTTCTATTGGTTTTTGCTTTCATTAGTGTACGAATTACACTAGGCATCGAAAAGAAAACCGCATAATTTGTATTGACTCCATATTTGGAGTATATGCTTGTACATAGCTATTTAATACTAGGGGATGAATTGAGGGTATTTAATAAGTTACCGATCACAACTAGTTGAAGATTAACTTAGTCAAGTTATTAAAAGCTCCTAGGATGAGAAAAGTCCCGCATAAGGGAGATAGTTGTGAGTACTTGTTAAATTGTTCTCCATTCTAGTAGTTAGTTTGTTGTAGGAAGTCTAGGGTATGGACTACCCCGATAGATCAACCTACGCGTAGTGTAAGAATGCCTTAATGCAAATCGGCCCTGAGTAGTGCATATGATAAATGACCTTCATTCGAAGTACTGAATGATAATACTTTGGCCAAAGTAGTGAAATGTACAACATCCACTTAGGTGAGAAATAGTTGAGACTACACTGTCAGTTCATTGTGATCCCGAAGTACATACTAGTTCAAGAGTTTCCGTATGCACAGGACCTAGTTATGTAGGAACACAACACTATGCTCAGTTGGTAATCGTTAAAGGATACCCCACCAATCTCTTCTTCGAAGGGAGGGCCATCTATCTAACGATAGGTGTGCGGGGGACCGCATTATAAGTCCGTGGTTAGCGGAAAAGCGCCCGAGTGATGTTTCTCCTCCTCAGCAAGTAGCCGATGTACCAAGATTTGAAAGGACGGATTTCTGGACCTTCTTACTACTATTTGTTCTAAAGCTCATTGGAGCTATGTTAGTTAAGGTACTGTTGTGACCTTTTCACACATCGCCCCATTCAAGATGGGGACCCCTAATTTTTGCTCCATTCTGGCTTTGGTTTTTGTGTCTCTCTCTCTCTCTCCGGCTGTCTCTTTTCTATGGTCTGCTTCCTGGGGACATTCCCGTCTGCAAGCTTCAACATGAATTTGGCCAAGTCTGAAATTAGGGTTTGAGTCTTTCCGACCAATTTGAAGTCAAACGAGGTGAATAACTTGAAACTTGAGCTTAACGTTCTTGTCAGTATGCTTCCAGCAGGCTCTCAGCAAAAATTTATCAGATTCCGAGGTACTTACTATTTTTAGTAAGTGTGAGATTGCGGGCGATTCGTCAACATTTTGAGATTCCGATCATCACACTGCATTCAGAATATATCAGACTGCTTGCATGCCAAATTTGAGCGAAAAACGCACTTAATTTTACCACTATTTTAGCAAGCCTGCTTCCGACGAATTTCCGTGGCGCGTATGCAGAAATTTTCTTTGCATTGTCCGGATATTCCTTTCCGCTTTTCAAGACTGAACGCATGTAACATGCAAGACGAGAAGCACTGATTTCGCATCTCAAACCTTCCTGAGGCTATTTTTAGGGTTTTACGTCTGTTTCTTTTGCATGTCGGATGATTCCTGATGGGTTTTTCGAGAGCTTCGCGATGGTGTGACATGCAAACGAGGATTCTCACTCAGTAAGGAACTTGCTATTTTTAGCAGGTGTGTCCCGGCAGCCGCTTCCCAGTAGTTCAGATTCACGAGCTGATCACAGTATCGCAAAAACGAAGAGAAACAGATGTCATTTGATGCACATGCAAAGCGAATTAGGGTTTCCAGCTTCGGAGCCTAAAAATAGGCGCAAAAACTCAGAATCTTCGAAATCCGGTGTAAACCACCGCGATCAGCGTCCTTCAGGCTATCTGCTGGTGAAATTTCAGGTCGATCGGAGCACTTACTATTTATAGTAAGTCAATTTGGAAACTGGCTAAAAATAGTAAATCAGTTGCATGCGCTGATATCGACAGACAAGTCACGTGGTGAGGAGCGCCTCATTCAAATTTCAAGTCAATCGGAGCGGTGGAACTATCAGAAGCAAGCAGTTGCTATTTATAGCAAATCATCTTCAGAAACATGTTAAAAATAGCAGGGTGATTAAAAGTGGCAGTGTCGACAGGATAATGAGGTTGCGAGGATCCAGTGTTTAAAATTTCATGGCAATCTGAGCTTCCGAAGTGTGAAAATCAAGAGGCTTACTATAAATAGCAAGGCACGGATAAGCTAGCAGAAGGAGGTAAAAATGTCTAAGTCTGAGTCTCATCCTCTTGCCACCTCGAAATGCGCCCAAGGGAGGTTGATAGCATGAAAAAGTTTCTAAGTATAAACTTTATCCTCCTCCACTAGTAAAATGCGCCCACTCACAAGAAAGTCAAGGGAAAGTCAAAGTGTCTCATCCTTCAGCATAGGCTAAATGCGCCCACATGCTAGCAAGAAACATAAAAAAAATTCTAAGGCATTTCATCCTTCACCAGGGGTAGAATGCGCCCACATGCAAGCTGGAGGCATTCAAAAAAGTTTCTAAGTTTCTCATCCGCCTCATGCATCAAAATGCGCCCAAGTTTATCCTGCACATACATAGAAATGCGCCCAAGTACAACAGGGAGGAGTTAGCAAGCAAAGTCAAACAGGTCAAACATTTTTATCCTGCTGCTAGGCCAAAATGCGCCCTCCTCTCAAGGCTGAGCATTCAAAAATTAACTAAGGCATGAAAAATCGTCCTTTACCCAGGCTAAAATGCACCCAAGGTGCAAAGTGGTCAAAGGAGTTAACAAGTCTATCCTTCTCCCATGGCAAAATGCGCCCAAATGGGGCCACATGAAGACAAAAATGGAGAAGGTGAAAAGTCACCAGCTAGGCGTTGAAAGTTCATCCTCCTTCATGGGTAAAATGCGCCCAAGGGAGAGAAAGGTCAAAAGAGTCAAACATTTTTCATCCGCCTCCTAGGTGGAAATGCGCCCAAAGCATGCCATATGAAGACAAAATCTAGGAAGCTGAAAAGTCATCCTTCTCATCCTCCAAAATGCGCCCATGCAGCTAAGAAGTCAACAAGTCAGCGAATTTTCATCCTCCTATAGGCATCAAATGCGCCCATGTTGAGGTGTAAAAAGTAAGTGGTGGTGGTAAGTAAGGTGAAATGTGGTTGAAAATGCCTCAAGGCGTGGTCAATGCTTGATAAACACTAGGCGTTACCCTCCTTCATCCACAAAATGCGCCTAAAGTGGAGAGTGTTTGAGGATTTTTGCTAGGCGTGGTGAAAGGTGATGAAAATTGGGCGTTATTTTTTTAAATTTTCCTCCATCAAATGCTAAATGCGCTCAAGGTGGTCGATGTTGGAAAAGTTTTAAGGCATGTGAAGTGTGAAGATAAAATGCTAGGCGCCTAAAGTTGAAAAGTGTTGGAGAATTTCCTAAGAGGAGAGGTTTAATATGCTAGGCGTGGTGAAATACAAGTTGTTGGCAAATATTGCTAAGGCGTTGAAGTTGCAAAGTGATAAAATTTCCTCTAAGGCATTGGAGCTCCAAAAATATTTTTCAAGTGTGAAGTTAAATACGAAGTGGTGGCTAGAAAACAAAATGTGCCAGGCGCCTTCATGAAAAATTTTCTAAGTGAAGTTGATATTTTCACAGGCATAGTGGATCGAGCTGGATACAAAATTTTTAAGGCAAAATTTTCCAAAGAGATGATTTCAAAAATTTCTAAGGCACAAAATATTTTCTCCCTTAGAAAAATGCTTAAGTCTGGAGAGGTGATGGAATTTTTCTTGAAGCACAGATGAGTCGCCTGAGGTGAAGTCAGAAGATGCCAGCTCCACAGGATTGATAAAAGTTTTCAAGTCAGAGTAAAGAAATACGCTCCAGGGTGAAGAAATGAAATAAATTTGATGAAAGAATATTTTCTAAAGGTTCAAAATCCAAGAAAATTAAATGAACCCGTTCGTTGGGCACCCATGAATTCATGTAAGTTCGGAGAAAATTTTCTTCCTCGCATCTAAGATTGCCGATGAGGAGTTGATTTCGCTGTCTTCCACACTATCGAGAATTTTGGACGAAGATTTCATGGGCAATTCGTGTTGATGAATTTCCTGGCGGGAAATTTAAAAAAAATTTCTAAGGCAAAATGAAGAAAATGTGTTTTCAGGTAAGATCCTCCGTGACGATGAATTTGAAAAGGAACCGCCTAGTTGAATTTGCTTAAATCCTTCTAGCGAAGATAGTTTCTGTTTCTAAATGAATAAAATCGAGGTTTATCGAGTTCACAGTGAAATGAATTTCTCAAAGATGAAGTTTATTTAAGGCATGAACTTGAACACAAAGTTGGCGATGAACGCTTGGAGATCAAAGCATGAAAATCAGGTAAGTGAGTTAAGTTTATATCATGAAGTATTCCAATACCCCTCTCCTTGCTTGTTTTGCAGGAGAAATGTTGAGGCCAGAGCACGATGACTTGAAGTGGAAGCACGATGAAGATGAGTTTCAATCTCGAAGGAGGAAAATTTACAAGAAAATGGCTAAGTGTTAAGACTTAGTATAACTCAAAGTGACAAAGATGAAAGCACCTCATGGAAGAAATCAAAGAACAACCAAGAAAGAAGATCTATGAACAGCAGAACGCTAGCTCACAAATGGAATCTTCTAGAAGGATGATGCAGGGATTAATATATACATTATTACCCCACCTCCCTCCTGCATGGCTTTAGGGCAATATTATTTAGGGCTGAGGTGGCACCCATTTCCGCCACTGATTGTAACCCTAGCCGTCTTTTGGGACTTGGCTAGCTATAAAAGGGGGAGCCCCCCTCATTTGTAAGGCATTAGAAGATTAGAATTAGATTAGACATTGGAATAGTAGACATTGAGAGAGTATTAGCATTAGAGTTAGATAGTGTAGCATTGTAGAGCATTTTTGCATAATTTGGAGAAGAGAGAAAGTTTTCCCTTTGAAAACTTTTGAGGAGATTGTTGTGTAACACATTTTATGATAATAGATCTTTTCATTGATGATGGAATTCGTCTTGTCATGAAATGCTAGCAAGGTTTCTTCTTCCTTTCGTATCCAAGTAGCTTAAATTCATGTAAGTAGCTTACTTTGGTGTGTGGTGTTTTATTGAGATAGCTTCGCTTTATTCCATACCACTAGCGGCTTGTTGATGATAAGTTCGCCTTGTGTGGTCAACTGGACATTACATTTAGTTTAACTGGTTGTGACTATATGCTTACATGCCATTGCCAGACAGGTATGCATGTTAAGTCATAATTTGAAACATCTTTTGCTATTTCCCTGAAGATTGCACCCATTTTGTCGAGGTCGTCCGGATCTGAGGCTAGGGTGAACCGGCTTGAAGTCTATTGAAACGAAGCTCCACATATCCCGTGATTTAGGTAGCAATATAAACTCTTAGGCCCTACACCCTTTAATTCGGGCCATTTCCGATTAGAATTAGGAAACTCGTGCTCATTTGCCAAATCATTCAGATCACACGTAAAGCCCTTAGTTTACTGTCTGTTGTCAGCTATCGACCAATTGTGTAAGTCCCCTTGAAAATACCAGCAATATCACATCGAGCCAAACTGAGCCTATTCGCACTCAAGGAACCTTGGAGTTGAAAGCATGATCTTACTCGCAATCTTAGCATGCTGAATACTTTGTTCAAGAGAGGATAGAGCGTCCGTTGGGAGACTTTATTCTGTGTTGGTGCGGTCTCAAAAACCACATCAACAGGTACGTATTCTTGTTTCATGTACTTGTGAAGTTATTATATTGAAATGGAATCTTTGTTGTATATTAATATGGCAACTTGTTCATGTTTTGTCAATACAGAAAAAGAAAAATTCTATTGCAATAACATGATTAACATGTTTACATACTTGTAGGATGTAAATTATGAAAATTTTAATTTTACCTAAGGGTCGGGTTGTTACATTTTACGAGGGGACTTACACAATTGTTCAGAATACTTGCAGTTAACAGTAGGTGGATGATTGGAAGGGGTTTATATGATTTGGCAATAAGATACGTTCTCTAAAACTAGCCAGAAATGAACGGAAAGTAAATAAGTGTAGGGCCTAAGAAGCTTATGTTCTATTCTAAATGCAAGATATGTGGAGCTCGACTTCAGCAGACTTCAACCATATTTCGCTTAGCCTCACATCGGACAGCTTCAGCAAAATAGGTGCAATCTTCAAAGGAGTAATGAAAGATATTCAGATTATAGTTCGACATACATATACCATCATAAAGATGCATACAAGCATAAGAACCACAATCGAAGTTAAGTTTGAGGTATTTTCCAGTTGACCACGCAAGGCGGACTTACCGTCAGTAAGTTGCTAGTGGTATGGATAAAGAGAAGCGACTTCAATCAACACCACAAATACAAAGTAAACTACTTGCATGAAAATTAAATCCTACTTGAAATTGAAGGAAGAAGAAACCTCACAAACTATTCATGACAAAAGTGGAGTTCACCATCAATGAAATTCTTTTATTATGATTAGCTTTCGTGACAATTTCTTACAAAAATTCTCAAAGGGAGAATTCC